>JXOV01020227.1:448-14528 GCA_001014945.1 Clogmia albipunctata | reverse complement strand
ATTTCGCAAAATCGATTCAAATATTTACAAATCTGCTTTGACCTAAAGTTGTAATCTGTAAAGAGATATACTGTGTGTAAATTTGAAGATCCTGCTTCTTTTGGTTCAAGAGATATCAAGGATAAACGACTGCGGCTATAACCTCAATTCACACTGTATATATGCTTAGAAAAGTGTATTTATTAAATAATAATTGTTCATTATATGATGTTTATCTTGTAAAATTTAAAAATAATTCAATCATTAATTACGTGTACATGTATCGTTAATTGTCACACAGTAAAAACGAACGAAAGAAATGTATATAAGAAAATGGAATGAATTTAGCAATCTATTTAACAATTAAACATGATTCTGTATGTAGTGATGAATATATTGATGACCAAAAATTTACAACAAAGAGACGTGTAAACTATTGCGGTGCCATCAAATCGGCAAACACAAACATGTGAGGAGACGATTTTTTGCGGTTTTTCCTACTCTTTTCACTATTTCAGTCGATTAAATAACCTAAGGGCTAGATGGTCAAGATTGGTGTGAATAAAAGTATACAAAACACTGAGTTGTCGTCACTTGCGCTAGTTCTTGCAACTCTTTGTTGTAGTGATCATGGCCACAGAATGGCCCTATAAAGCGATGGGTTTGGCTCCATTAAGCGATGAATTTTTAATGTATTTATATAAGGCCGATCCGTTCCTATCCATTTTGGCCCAATAAAGCGATTGTTCCTATTAACCGTGGTCCTAATAAGCGGCGTCCACTGTATAACAATATTATTTGATCATAAATTAAAAGAGATTATTTTTATATATATCAACGATTTCGATTAATTATTAAGACGAAAACTCATTCTACCCCTAATAAATACCATGATAAATTTAAATTTCCAAATTTCGGGTATAAATTTGTTTGTTAAATTTCAATAAAACTTACACTTTGAATAATGATATTGTCGCCGACAATCTGTGTGGATGGAGTTTCCAAGCCACTGACATCCGAAATATTTTCCCATTTTAACTCTACTCAACACCCCTATTTAAATGTCGAAGTTAATTTGAAAGTTTCCTAATTAGCTGTTAATATACATTTTTCAATTTGCCAGCCATTCCGGGCATTAGTGTAGAGAATGAGGGGCCTCGTGGTGATGGACAGAGTGAAATTTGAATGAGTTATTACCGGCTTCAGCACGTTTGGAAGAGTAAAATATCGACTGGGGAATTTAGAGAAATCAGGGCTGGGAAGCCACCGATATTAGCCAGAGGAGACCACCAGAACAGCAGATGGATGAATGGCCATGGAATGGGCAGGGACAGGGGTGCGAAGGGTGTTGTGCTGGAATTGAAAAATGACGGTCTTTTATCAATTTTTGGACGATATCACAAATTTATTTACTTACGGATCCGATCTTAAAGACCACACGTCCCAAATAACCGGAAATTTATTCAGGGAAGCTGCACTCAATGCCATTTTTCACCGGTCCAAAGGCCGGGGGGGATACACAGGGTGGACAACGAAAACAGTTTCAGTTCAGTTTCCTGAATGATAAAGGGTTTTTTATTTAATTTTTTATTTAAATCGAAATTTAATTTAAGCATTTCATAATAATTTATTTTTTATGTTTAATTGTATACATAAGTACACGTTGTCATGGTTGATATAGCCCGTAAATAGTAGTTAATTCTTACTAACTTTTCATATTGCTATTATTAAACCATTCTTTTAAAGTGGCCAGACCTACACTGCTCTAGTGTGAGGTGCTGAATAGCGGGTCTAAAACCATTTTAGATATTTCCTTTTCAAACAGCTCTTTAGACTATTTAAAGAAATTACTTTATTAATACCAATGAGTAAGTTACGGTCAGAAGTGTTGTTAGACAGGGAGATCCAGAGCATATAACGTGGAAGTGCGCATGGTTGTCCACCATATTTTAAAAAGTTGTTTCTATTTTCAATAGTCTTTGTCCAGTTTAATCAATATTCCTAAATAAACTGTAATTAATCAAAGGATTCACAGCGAAAATTTTAATTTCAACCCTTTTCCAATTTCACCGTCGCACCCTGTACAAGGCAAAACTAGTCGACATGGTTGTCGTTCCACCACCGAACCCATTAAATATTTTCGCCCAGATTTGATGATAAATTCAACAGTAACATTTATCACTTTATCTCTCTTTGTGCTCGCAGAAGCGATGCCAAATGTGCGTAAATGTGTTGACTTTTTTTGCGCTCTCTCGATTTTCGGTACGGTCCCAAAGCGTCCGTCCGCAAATCAAGTGCTAAAGTGTGGAATTCTTCACAAGACCGCACTATACTGTTTTTCGGTTGCATGTACACGTGTTTGTCGGGGATAATAAAGAAGAGGAAGGACAGCATTTTCATTAACTTGCTGAATGATTGGAATTTACGCATTCATTCTCTCCTTCTCTCTCACACACACACACTTTTCATTTTCAATGAAAATGGTTAATGGAAATAGTGCGGCCAATCTTACATCCCCGGATGTGGATTGAAGTAATTAATTTCCCCACAGCAGAGGAGCCCTTCACTTTTAATACACCACTCAAATGCTGTCCTTTTAAAGACTATATAAGAAAGTACGAATGCAAATTTTTATAAACTATAATTAAATTCTTCTTGGAAGACTGACATTCACTAACACTATTTTTCCTTTATCACTCATAGACGTTGAGTGCATAAATAATTCATTTTAATTAAATATCAATCGTTTCAAAGCAAAGTAATTTAATTTATATTAGAATAAGTAAGAGTTTTCTTTATAACCTAGAGAATACTAATACAACCTCAATATTATCACATTCCCTTCGATTGTTCTCTGTATCCATTTCTGATACTAAATTCTGACTGCTAGATCTCGTATTTCAAGCTATTTCCTCAATAAATATAAAAAATCTGTCCGTTACACAATTACAAAATATGACTGTGTGTAAATGTTCTTAATAACAACTCCTTCTACGTGGAGAAATTTAAAACATCTTCTCTATAGTATTTATTACGGTCTTTACTCACTTTCCTCCAACTTTGGAAAATTGCGTCATTTTAGTGCGTAATTATTTCACCTCATCCGTGTCTCAGATTTGGCAGCAAATTGAAATGATTACAACCGCATTGGTGGTCCCCCAAAACTAAGGGATAAGAGACAGTTATCCGTAATGTGGTGGCACATTATTTTATTAACAGTAAAATACATAAGGTTCCTCAGATTTAATGGCACACCCTAAATAAGTATAAATAGAACATAAGACTAATAAACTAATGATAAGGGGATGTTTTGGTCTATTGTAATTACATCTGAGATTCCTGTTCAAACATAACCAAAAATAATATTTTTTAAAAATATTCAGTACAAATTTAACTTCTTATAATTGATAAAAATTATAATAAGATTAAAAAACTGGAAGAAAGAAGATTTCGTCCTAATTTTCAATAATCATGTATTAGTTTCAATTCAACAAATACTTTTATTTCAATAAAAATAAAACCACTTATTAAAAACTATACTATACATTAGGTAATCTTGACATTTTATATATCTTGTAGTAAATTAAAATTAATTTTGTGCAAATATCGAAAAGTAAGAGACTAAAGTAAGACTATTCAATATTTTCAATTTGTGTATCTTAAGTGAAAAAAATAAATTCCTTATCTTACGTACGTATAAATTTCTTTCAAATTTAAAACTTCATCGTCATTTTTTAAGAACAAAAAAGTACAATTTTTAATTCACACCGATATAATGGTCAAAAAGTACCCAAATAAGTTCAAATAGAGATCGTTGTAACGGCAAAAGAAAATTTAAATTAATTTTACGTGAATAAAAATTTTAGGTTCTGCTGGAGTGTAAAACCCATTTTTAACGAGGAAAAGAGTATGAAATAGGAGCCGTATGGGAAGTTTTGTATCGTTTCAAAGTGGAAAGTTTTTCTAGGTTAATTTCTCTTTAAGAAATTACATTCAGATTTATATTTAATTGAAGTCAATAGATAAAATAAAATCAACGGATTATTTGCTTTTGGATTTCATATTTGTGATATAAGAGTGAAAAATCAGCTATTTCTTCTTATATTCTCATATTGTGCTAAAACTCAAATAGACGTCGAATAGCTTATTTCATCTTAAGAGGGGCTAGTTTAGAGGCAAAATTTATATAAAATTTTACCAATGACACAACAATTGTTTAAAGAATACACAATTTTGGACTAGTAAAAACGGAGGTTAACTTTTGATAATTTAAATTAAAATGAATGTTGATAGATAACTTTTCGATACAGTATTCCAAAATATACTATTATCCAAGTGAAATATTGATTTCTATTCTGTGTAAAATTTTGGGCAGATTTTTATTGATTATACGTATTAAAGAAAATTTAAAATAAATATTTGTATTCAAATAAATTTATAAAAAATCGGCAACTCTGTATTGAATAATATTTGACAAAATTTGAAAAATTATCAAATCTTGAAGGGTCTTAAAACAGCGCCCATTTCCTTGACTGTTCATAAAACCTGTTTAATTACTCTTTACATAAAGGACAATAATTTACTGTTGAATTCGCCGAATATAGATCATCATCGGGAGTTCGGTGACCCAGTTTTAGGGGGAGGTAGGAAATATGAGCGAACCGATCCATATCTGTGAATTAATGAATAAAATTACTGGATGAAATATGACTGGTTGGGCAAAAGTTTTCGGGAGGATCCGGCCAACCCTTTCATACATTTATTGACTGAGTGGGAATACTGGAAATCAGGTCTCCAAAACACGAAACTTTCTCTCCATCTTTAAATTTAATCATCTTAAGAGTATTTTATTCACCCCTTTGCGAGAGAGTGGCAAATCGGACTAAGCACACATTTTTCATAATTAAACGCAGTGCTGAAGATTAATTGCTGGCTCTTTTTAATTGGAACGGAACTGTCAAAAGAGTAAAAATATCAATTTTTATGCCCCGAGACTGGAGGAAGGTAATTAGGAGCGGAGCCGTGATTAATATCCAGTACATTGCAATTTGCTGATGAATTGAGAGACTATTAAAAGAACTAGAAAAAGAGGGGGAGAAATATATAAAAAAAAAAGAGGAATGCCAAAAATGTTGTAATATCCAAGGGGTAATAAATTCGCAAATCAAGTGTGACCCATTAAAATTCAAATTTCGGCCATCAAATTGGTTGTATTGAAAGACATAAATTCAAAAGCCCCCGAACAGAAGGGGTTCAATAAGAACATTCCAATTCAAATTAAAACTATTAAAACATCCCTCGCTACTTCAAACATCATGCCAAAGACAGGGTTGTTAAATTGTAAACGGGAATTTATTTAAAACAAAAAACAAATAATCGCAAATTCCAACTGCCAATATCCGATTCTGACTGTTTTATTTGCCGAGTCGTTTTCACGATGAATTAAAATTGCATAAAGTGGATTCGTCGTTCACAAACATTCACCCCGAAAAAATAAACCAGCAGCTGAAAAACTTTACAGACTTCAGCTCTTGGGCTGCTGTGTGAAACACTGTGGTGAAACATCCACACAAGCACTTTTGTCGTCGTTGTCGTTTTAACAGAACAATAAACAAACAACTTCCCTCCCACAATAATTTAAAAATAATTGTAAAATTGCAATTAAACTTGTACAATAAAATTTCAATTTCCATTTAAGACACAAGTCACAAAACCATTTACAATAACCCAAACAATACTTGAGCGGAATAAAATGATAAAATGGATATGCAGTCGACCACTTTAGTCGGATGTCTTGTTGGGAGCATCTTCCTCCAGAAGATCTCGATGTCTGCCCCAGCCATAAACTATTAAATTAAACACACACACACGCAAACACGAATTAAACCGAATTTTCGAAACACAATATCATTCAATTTGGAAAAGGGCGAATTTAAGAGCCCTTGAGACATGCAATTCGCTATTATTCCATTCGCGAAATTAAACTCACAATTAAAGACTTTGCATTACGTTCATTCATTCATCGTTCGTTCGTTCAATGGACCACATTTATAGGCGCTTGAAATACTTTGTGTTTTTGTTCCATTTAAACGCCAAACTGAAACTTCAAACACGAGCGCCAGTTTTATTTTTTGACGAATTGCAAATTTGAAATTGAATTTCCGAAAATGGAAAACGGTTTCATTAAACACAGTCTCTTCTTCCCACACCACACCACACCTCCCCTACCTTTCTTTTGTGCTCACCTCCCCCCCCCCAACCAAAACCCCCCGCATTTCAAAGAGAACAATTCAAATAATTTATTTTAGCAATAAAGGAATTTGTTTTTACCCAAAAATTTGCGCTCCGTTTCTCTTAAGGAAATTTCCGCAATTATTGCAAATTTGCTCGGTTAAAACTTTCCTATTTACTTTCAGCTACTCCCCGTGCTCTCGCTCTTTATCTCTCGCCCTCTGTTTTCTACACATTAATATGTATGCAAATGTTTCTTTTCTTACACACCGCATTCAAAATTAATGCTAGTTCATTTGCAAATTTCTTCTTTACTTCATAATTTTACACGTTTGTTTAACTTTTATTCAACGGTATTAATTCGTGAGGAAAATATTCAAAAGATATTAGTTGGTACAATTTTTACAGTACAAGTTTGTGTTTGCAATTAAAATTTACTTGAATTGTAAGGTCGATTAAGAACATCTTATATCTGGAAACATTTAATTTTTTGTAAATTTCAACTTGCACTTTAAATATTCTCACACATTTTGATTAGAGACATAATATTTTTACAGATAATATCTATCAAATTAATCAAAAGCTACTGAAGCTCTCATTTATAGAAAAGGTTAGATTGCTTTTAATATCATAATAAAATAAAACTCAAACCGGGTTTTAAATTAATCAATACTTTGGCAAATTAACAATAAGGTTGTATGAATCTGTTGTAGTAGTGGTAGTGAAACGTCATTAGTTGCGCTGGCATTAAATATTTTGATTTGATAATTTATTTAAATCGAAACATTTCAATTTATAGACCTAATGCTTTTACCGATAACACCTATAAAAATAAAAAATTTGATTTATAAATCATATTTTGAACTAGCTATTTCATTGAAACATTCATTAACATTGAACTATTTAATGTTTAAGAAATGAATTCATGTAAATAAAATTATTTTAAATTAATTAAAGTCTAAGAATAGATATTTGAAGTTTTAATTATAAGATTCATTATTTAAAAATGACGTAATTTGTATAGTACGAAATAATCTGACAGCATAAATTAACATACAGATAACTAACAACAAAACACTATCAAGAGAAGACGTGCAATCGCTGGTCGGACAAACGATGATCCTACAATCAAAAGCATATCCTCAGACTAACAAATTGAAACCCAAACTAACAGAGCGACTCTTCTAACACCCTACTAAACCTCGATTCGGAATGTTTCCACCAGTAGACGAATGTCCGCGACAGGCCACGGTAGGGGGGTTGATAATCGATGTCGTAAGACCAATAATCGATTATAGAGAAGCTCCATGTATGTTTTTGAGCTAAAGCTCCCGAGTGTGGCTCAAACGCATAACATAACTAACAACAAACCCTTCTTCTAAAGTGTCCAGGTCTATACTGTCCTAGTGTGTGGTTTAAAAAGACGGTTATAATAAACAATTTTATTCTATCCCATTTTAATCTTTCTCAAAGGAATATAGTACTTTATCGATAGCAACAAGTTAATTAGGATCAGTAATTGTAATAGGCAGGGAGAGCTAGGGTAACAAGGGACATATGGCTGTTCACCATACCTCTGGTGATACAGCGTTACTATTATCTGATTCATATATTTAATATTTATGCGAGATTTAATATCAATAAGTCGAAGAGATCATCATTTATAAATAATTTATTTAAATATGTTACATTTTCTTGATTATTGTACGAGTTAGGACAATGTATTCAAATTAATTGATTACCGTTATAAACCATTTTCAATTAATTTAAAATTTTCCGAAAACTGATTAAATAAATTTAATTCAATTGCTTTCAATTAAAAAAAACAACTTGACTAACAACAAGTTAATTTAAAATCAATGCTCCCAATTAAACAACAAACGGGATCGATTTATTAATAGTGGAATCGTGTTGTTCAGTATTGTCTATTATTCCGAAGAGACAAAGACTCGAAATGGAAATGGCTGAAATCCTGCAATTATCTTGGAATAATTAAACTTGTAATACCATTCAACTGTTGTTCTCATTAATGGGCGAAAATGGAATTCAATGCAATTGTCGCCATCAAAGATAAAAAATAAATTTAATTAAAAGTTGTTTAATAATTCCTTATCCTATGATCTCTCGGCCTGGTCTCATAATAATAAAAAATACTGAAGGCACCAGGAATACAATCCTCTTTTTATGACTGACTTTGGGTCGAGGTTCGAGGAGGGAGAGTTATTTTGAACAGGAATTGAAGCCGGAGGGGGATTATTAATTTGTACTTTTCAGTCGTTAATTCAATTGCTTTGTGATTTTATGTTATTTTATTGCATTGATAAAGAAGAAAGTTTTTATTCGTAATAATTCCGTGTTCTACAACAGCTCTCTCTCTCTTCCAAGTAAGTTCTCAATCACCAGTCCATCAAGACTGCCTCCTGGCCAGTCAGTGGCACATAATCGCATTATTCAGAGGCGGAATTGGAATTATAATTCCGCTCCTTGATTGTGATGATGACTGACAAATAATTTCCCGTCTCGAATTTATGGTTATTATTATTATCGAATAAAACTTTTCACATTTTTCCACACTATTTCCCCGCCTTTGCATACATCAACTTGGAATTGTAAATCCACTTGTTCTTGGCACCCAGAACAAACACCAGCCGAGCAATGAACCAAATGCCATAAATGAGTCTGTTTCGGTTTATGTCCATTCATAAAATGAATTAGGTGTTTCACATTTTATTTACGACAACGATCGCTATTATTAGATTGATGATCTGGAGAAGGAATTAAGTTGAAGATTACTCAAAATCGAATGGATTAAGATCATAAAATAAGAAAAGAGCAGATATTATCTACTCGTATATTTCACATTTTACTTAATAAATTGATATACGTATATTTGATATTTGTGGGTTATACAATAATAATTTAAAGTACTTCCGGTTTAAGAATCACATTTAATAAATATTTTTTTAAAGAAATGTAGGTAACTGGTTTTATTGAAAAGTTTAATAAAAAAATTCTTTAATACATTTGTAAAAAAAAAAATTTACATTCTACTTTAAAAAGCGATAAAATTTGGATTATAATAACACGAATAAATCAATTTCATTACAATACACTTTCACTATTAATAAATTCATATTTTGGAAATAATAGTTAGATGTGCTACGAGGGCGTAAATTGAGCTGTTTTCAAACGTGGAAGCGAGTGTAAAATACGAGTTTAGGATTAAAACAACATAAATTGCATTCGAAAGTCCATAATATAATTACCGTGTGTATTTCCAGTTTTATCAAAAACTGGCTTTATGAAAACGCTAAAGATAATTCGAAAAAATAAATTTAATTTTTAAGCGTTAAAATTCATTACCTATCAATTGTCAGAAACCCATATCTAAGATATGGCAGCCAAGGTGGCGAAGTTGGTAAAGCGTAGGCATCGTCACAAAACGAATTTTTTTTCTAACGAAATTCATTACTAATTTTAACTAACAACATTCTTTAATGTCTAAATAACATATATTTAAAACTATTTCACTCTACATTCCAGCAAGGAACTTGGGGTAGTCTCAACCTCAACCAACGGGTGTTAGACTTTCCATGACTGTTTATTTTTAGTGCAATAGTAGTCAATTAATAACATCTAGACCAGTTGAAAAGGATCTATTCAATCCTACCCACCCAGGGATCAAACCCACGGCCTCCGAGGCGGCAGACGAGAGTGTTACCACTTCGGCTGTAGGGCAGGCACCTACATTTAAAACAAATAATACCACCGGCCTCAACTCTCGAACAACTAGTATCGTCAATTCTATTTGTTCCACTCAGAAATCTCTCCATATCTTAGATGAAGTGCATAGAATCGAAGAGATAACCCAGATCTTTTTACAACCTTAGTTATTTGCTACCATTTAATGAATGGATATAGATGAAAGTTTTAAAAGGATTGGTCTTCTTCGTAGTATGAGTGTTCTGTTTCGGTGGCAAAACATGTCAATAAATAGACTTTATATAAAATCATTTGTTAATAGTGCTAATCACACCATAACAAATGATGATTCGTGGTCATGATATTCAATTGTCAATTGTTAAAAATTGGTAAATAAATAGATAGGGCATTTGAAAAACTTTGATTACAAAAAACCAATTTGTTAGACCCCAACCAGTATCAGTTGTTGTGTCGTCAAAAAAAGAAATATATCTAACATGTATAATAAAACAAGTAAGTTTATATTACTAGTTTATTTTAGGAATATATAAAATGACCAGATATAATTTCTTATGTATTTCCTCTTTAAACAATAAATGATAAGAACTCCTGTTTTCGTGCACAACTCACCCATGAAAATCAATGAAAATCGTATTCGAAATTGCTTATGCAAATTTTATGATAAATTTCATCATTCGTTCTTAATCCTTAGAAATATAATAGACATAAATATGAATCTTTAAGTTTATTTGAAATCAATATTTCCAGTATAGAACAAAAAAATCAAAAAGCAATTCTTTAGCATTCATATATAGTTGAAAATTTCAAAAATAAATTAAAAGTTTTTGGTAATATCAATTACTTTCTTCCAATAAAATGGTTCAAATGAAGATTCTATGTTTTTTTTAATTTCTGGAAACTTTCTGTTAAATCAGATCTTATCTATAGCATTTTACTGCAAAAGAATACGATCTATAAATTATATACCATTGGTTGACGTTATAAAATAGCGTAGTATAAAATATCTAAATAATTATAGACTGCACAGGAATTCGCTCTCTTAGAGAAGAATCGTTCTCGTAAATCTGTTGGCGGAGATGAGGGACATTAAATTATCCGCACCATCATTAAATCTCTGTGCAAAATTCCATCAATACAAAGTTGCTGGGCGATCGTCGTTCCATTTGGAGCAGTGGACAATGGCTGGGCGGTCGGTGGTGCAGAGGACATAATGATGAGATTAAGTGCGGCGGACAGGTCGTCTCTGGATTTACGATCACCCTTTCCGAGCAATTTGTGCATCAATCTGGACGTAAAACGTTAATTACGGGACACCAGAACACATTGGCATAGTGGACAAACAAACGCCGACATCGGAGAGAGGCCATAATTCACGCGTCCAGCAGCAGCAGCATCAGTACCAGCTTCTTCTGTCAGGCCTCATCTCGTCCATTCTCTAACACACGTCACCGGTCATTTCATTTGTGCACCACGGAGACGTGGATTTCGAGGATTTGTGAATTCGCTTACCCACGTCTATTCAATTGGATTCTCTCATTCCATCAAATCTACGAGTATAAAGCAGGTTGCTGAATTATTCTTACAAGAAGACAATGTTGGCAAATAATTTTGAATTTCAATGTACAATATTTAGCTTTAAATACAAAATGAACTTTTTGGTTTGTTAATTAAAACGCATTTAATAAGTTTTTAAAATCAAAATCAATTAAAACCTCAGGTTAATACAAATATTATATGCGATCAGTTAGTATATTATTAATAATATGTAATAAGCAAATGAAGAGAAAAGATCACTTGTGATTTCAATTAAAAAAATTAATACAGTGTGAATTGAGGTTATAGCCTCACCCGTTTATCAATGTCATCTCTGGAACCAAAAGAAGCTGCATCTTCAAATTTACACAAAAAATATCTATTTTCAAATTACATCTCTATGTCAAATTTCCAAATATTACTACTACATTTTGCAAAATTATGAAAAAACGAAAAACCGCAAATGCCGAATGGGTCAGCGTTATAGCCGCACCCCCCTTTTCTCCGTTATGGGGCATTATATAAACAATCTATTGATGGGGGTAGTTAGACAATTCCAAATATATACAGAATTTGGGTCGCGATGTCATAGCAGTCCGGCAGTAGCTCACATTGAAAGTCGAAAAACCCTGATTTCTAAAAATGAGAAAATAGTATAAAAAAATTTTAATTCAAATAAATAAATTTTAGGCACTTACACGACGTAGCTTACAAACGGCCTAATGGATTTAAGCCAAAACATATTAAAATAAAAAGAAATAAATTCCCTACAAACCGTCCATACATAATTTTGAAATTGAACTGCTGGGTTCTAATAAAATTAATTTGCTAAATTTTGTTGCATTCTTGTTCCATATATTAATTGGGCTAATATTTTTGAGTAATTTTATGTTGAATTATGTATTTTATTATTATATTTCAATAAAACCTATGTTTCGTTTTTGCATTTAATCAAAATGCAAAAAATCTTATATAAAACTCGGTCGATAACCATTACTGAACAAACGGATTTACTCTTATCAACCTAATTGTAAAATTAACTATTTTTTAATATAAAATAATCTCAAATTCCGCATCCTGATCCTTGCATCAGATTCCTATAGAACCATTATTTTCCGATTGTATTTCTGACGGGATTGGGCGAGCTGCCCGTCGCTACGCAGCTAATCGGCGATAGACATGTGTCGCGTGTTTGCTTACAATTTTTGCATTGCCGTCGTTTGGCGAAAAATGCGGAAAATTGTTCAGGTTTCACTAGTTACGTAGCGCGTCGCTCGGATCAGTTAAGTGGATTACAGGATGAAGTGGGCTTCCCACTGAAATTCCACGATAGAAAATATCTTCTTGAACCAATTTCAAGCTGTCATGCATATTGATAGGTATTTTGCCGTACATTTCGCTGCAAATCGATTCCTGTTTAGAGATCTATTCGAAGGGAATTAGGCCAGTCTATTGCGACTCTAATGCCGAAAACAATCATGGAAGTGATGTGTAAAGGTAATGCGGAACTGGAGGCAATAGAGACACGGTAATCCTCTGCTATACTGGACTTCAATTGCTTGTCGCAAATTGAATGGAAATAGAAAAGTGGCCTATTTTTAGATTGGCACTTTTGTTAAATCGTTTTGCTTTAATTTGAGAACTGTTTCTTTTTTTAAGATTGAGAGAAATGCAGAACTACACATATGAGTCTTCTAACAAGTGAAAATATAAAGTCCAAATAAAATTATTTTCCTGATTGTTATTATACAATAACCATAAATAGCTTATATTAAAAATGAGCTGCAGAATGTGATTCAAACGAGTATAAAGCACATTTTCAGATTATTGAACAATTTATTTTCAGAAAAAAAATCGAAAAAACATGATACGAAAAGCAATTACAATTCCTTTAAGATCGGAGTGTGGATTGTGTTGGATCTAGAAATTCGTATTTTTAGCGCATGAGTGAATTCATCACCTACTTTATCGAAGCTAAGCTATAATTTTTATAATTAATTATTAATTTGATTATTATAACTAAGTATTTGTAATTATGCTTTGGCAAATGTCGCCATATGGGTTGTGTAGTTTTTGCTCATTAATGTGTATTGCCGAAAAATATCACAAAGTNAGCGCAGGAGTGAATTCCTCACCTACTTTATCGAAGCTAAGCTATAATTTTTATAATTAATTATTAATTTGATTATTATAACTAAGTATTTGTAATTATGCTTTGGCAAATGTCGCCATATGGGTTGTGTAGTTTTTGCTCATTAATGTGTATTGCCGAAAAATATCACAAAGTGTATTTGGACTATGTGTTGAATATTGGTTTTTTCAACATGATATTTGAAAATAGATTTAATTCACCTGTAGTATCTTTCTAATAAAAATTATAAAAACTAACACTAACTTCATTATAAACTGATCCTTTACCTTACTAACTGTCTATCCTAAACTAACCCTAAACCCTTCCCTTATACAGTGTTTGACCTATACTGCCATCGTGAGCGGTGACGAATGGCAACCCCTCTAGAATTAAAGTAGGTAGGGAAAACGTTTATTTGTATAGGTATTGTTATAGTATTAGTGGAACCCATCACTCCAAGGAATCACGATGGTGCAACGGTCC
>JXOV01020222.1:0-10127 GCA_001014945.1 Clogmia albipunctata | reverse complement strand
CCAGTACTTTTTATATCAAAATAGGGAAAACCAAATTCTCATACTCATATTGAAATATTATCTGTTAACGTATTTAAATAAAATTAAACGTTAAATTTTCCTTAAGCATAAATTGACACAACATATTCAAGTACTCTTCATTTTCTTGGAAATGTCTACATTGGAATTTCTCTTGGCTATCTTATGACAACGATTCCACACCACCAATTAACATGAAGAAAATGCGAAATATTCATGTTCTCAGAATGTTCTTTTGAAATTTGCTTCTAGTGAAGAGCTCTCAAATGTCAGTAAATTTCTGAAGAACTCAATCTTAAGATCTAAAACGAATGTTCAAAATGTACTTTCACGTTTCAGGTATTTCCAAACATAATTTAGTATTACTGGAAAACGAATATATAATTTTATCAAAAGTATTTCTCTTTCAATAAAAATCATATGAATATTTTAAAAATATTTCTAAATATATTCATTCCTATTTGTGTTATAATTCATAAAATTAAAAATATATTTTTGACAAATTTTATAGATCCAGTACCACTTTATGATAATTGTTGTAGTTAGNAACGAATATATAATTTTATCAAAAGTATTTCTCTTTCAATAAAAATCATATGAATATTTTAAAAATATTTCTAAATATATTCATTCCTATTTGTGTTATAATTCATAAAATTAAAAATATATTTTTGACAAATTTTATAGATCCAGTACCACTTTATGATAATTGTTGTAGTTAGAGATATTTATACAACAATGTCGATAAGATAATGCTCATTGACCGTGTTTTGTAGACAATTTTAGGCAGTTTTAAATAAATTAACAAAAAAATCTTAGAAACTATTTGCATTTCTGTAAAAAATATATGTTGCTCTTTTCTACAAACTATACCTGTCTTAGTTTCGCAATGCGAGAAAAGGATAGAACATCCCTAAATTAAATATAAATTCAAGCGTAACGGTTTTGCAATTTTTTAAAACTTTCTATGCATTTCTATGCACCCATCAATAAATTGAGAGAAACTTTTTTTGTAATCGCTTTGATTTCTTCGGCACAAATTCAAACATTTGGATAATAGATTCCAATGATGTTTATGTTTCTATTTCAGAACAAAATGTTGATTCGTAACAGAATTTTTAAATATCAAAATATATACATAATTGTAATCTGAGAGTGTCGAATAATGTTCATCAATATTATTCAATGTTCGTCAAATTTTGTCAATATTTAACAGTAAAACCTCCAATACAAAGAAACTATCAAATTAATTTAAAAAATTTTGTTCACTTTAAGAACATAAAAGCACTTGCTTTATAATATGGACTTTGAGAGAGCAAATTTGAATGTCATAATATCAATTTTAACCAACAAAAATGTATAAAAGAATTAATAATTTTACCGTTCCAATGATTCGCTAAATTTTTAAAAATATAGGTCTATCACCACATCTTTCCCAGAAACCTTCTTATCAATCGTCAGTACTCTCGGTATTACTATACGGTATAGCAGTGTGGGCATTGGAGGTAGGTGATATTTTAGAAAGAGCCCAAGTTAGATTTTTATAAAGTTTTATTTTTTTGGAGATAGAACATAGAAATTCAAATTATCTTTAGACACATTGCCTTGTTGGACATGGAGGATTCTAGATATTCAAAGATTTGCTACGGAAGGTTGTTACACCTTGGCTTGATCTTCATTGCTAGAAGTGGGTATCTATTGAAAGGGCAGGCCACATTAAGTTATTGAACTCCCAACGCGCTCCGGCTATAAGAGATTCGTCGTGTTCAACACATTAAAACTGTCTTTTTGTAATCTGGATTAAGATTCAATTGATTTAAAACGGTTTCATCGGTGCGGTTGTTTGAGTTAGCTGAATAGCCAGAAGTCACACGGAGTTATATCAGGCGAATACGGTAGTTGCGGCACGATTTTGGTTAAAAATTTGGCGAAAAACTCACGAAAAATCAAAAAAAAAATTGAGTAATTTTGTAACCAATCGTGCTTTCACTTTTCTTAGGCACACAAACACTTGCTCGCGACAAACAATTATCACCGAAGGCCTTTTACAACATTTTGAAATTTGATACAGATTGTAAACAAAGTCTTAATATTTTTTGCTCACGGTAGTATGTACAATTAGTCTAGGTTTTCACCTACTATCCAGTTATGTAGACCATGTACAAATGTTGTGAGGGTATGTTCTCCCCTATGTTTGTTATTAAATTATATTAAATTTAACAGTTTAATGACTATTTAGGAATTCTTCCACAAATATTCTCATCAAAATAAGTTAGAAAATTATTTAATTTCCATTAAGCTAAAAGTGCTATTAGAAA
The DNA here is from genome assembly GCA_001014945.1 of Clogmia albipunctata. Lineage (NCBI taxonomy): Eukaryota > Metazoa > Arthropoda > Insecta > Diptera > Psychodidae > Clogmia > Clogmia albipunctata. Next base: position 7,791 of record JXOV01020222.1, on the reverse strand, counting down.
GTTGTAAACAGGATAATATTTTGGGGAATTATTTTCCTTAAACATGGATTTCGGCAAAATAACCAACAAGAAAAAATGAAATACATATCTTCCCATCTTAGTAAACAATAACAGAATTAACCTAAATACAAGGACGAAGCTCAACTTTCTGCAAATCGTCTTGTGCTCCTTTTAATGGGATCCAGAGCTGAACTTTTGAAATTGGATTTAAGCCGTTAATAAAATTGATTCATGGTCCCATGGAATTCCCTTGAAGTTTCCCATGTTATTCCTTAAATGGCAATGGATTCATTTCCGCAGAAAGTTTCTCCCCTTTTCCTCGTCTTCTTCTTCTTCGTCTCCATCGTCGTCCTTCATTTAACAAGACCGCAATACATTACCAATAAAAACAAAATTCTTAAGGGTCGTCCCAAATTTATTTGGGAGCTATGAATTATTAACAGGATTGGCAATGATTCCTGGTTCCTCTGCTTCTTGTTATTATTATTATTAAAGAGATAGGAAGAGAGGGGAAAGTAAATGAAACAATGCGAAACGAAGAAGCGAAATCTGGGGACCCATTAACCAAATATTCGAAAATGCCCATTAATTTCTCATTTCTTTATTCGGATGTCGCTCGGCTATTGATATTCTTTTATTATATTTATGTTTCGTGTGCTTTGTCATCCCATGGCCCTAAACTACGGTCCAGGAGTCGGAATCGGAATCTGTTGCTGATTACGGACCGGCCAAATTGATGAACCACCACCGGGAATGATTTAATCTTCCTGGGGATTCAAACCAAAGCCCACATTTCAACAAATTTATTTCGGTATTAAAATTTATCACCAAAGGCGCCCTCACATAGTTTATTGGTTTAAGTTCTAATATTGTTCAATTCCGTTTCAAGTATCGGAAGATATTTTTTTGTATAATTTTTCAAATAAAAAGAAAATATTTTACCTATTTAAATTGCAAATTGTTATACTTTTATTTAAATTCATTAATAGAATTGACTAATTTGTTTGTTTTTAAAAAGTTATTCCAATGTTAGGTATGAAAAACTATAAAGGAAACTAATATATGTAATTTTTTTCTGTAATTGAAAGTTCTCAATGCTTTGCCGGTACTTTGTTAGATTGAATTGAATTTTTGTATTGTATTTTGTATAAAAAAATTTCAGGTTTATGTGATTTTGGTTAGAAATTTTTAAAAACAATGATGAAGAAAATTTGGTTTATTGTGATATTTAAATTCTAATTATTCTTAATTACCATGTTTCAAATTATTTGCTAGCGTTTGATTCTCCTGATAAAAAAATTTCTTCAACTATCTAGTACAAAGTACTTTCAGATTGCAATGGTTGTGGAAAAAAATTTAAAGAAAACAAAAGGTAAGGCGTTTCTCTTAAGTTGACCATAAATAAATAAATAAAATTATTATAATGTGTTATTAAACCATTTGATTGTTCAAAATTTAAACCAGAGAATTCCAGAAAATTGAAATGCTAAAGTGTTAAATTCAGCATTTCAATTTTCTAGAAAATATCTAAAATGTACGATTTCTTCATTAATAGAAATTTTGTATCAATGCTGGCTGTTGTTAAAATATTTTTCTATATTTTTAAAAGATTTTGTAATATTAAAAAGAAATTTCCCATTTCATCGAAAAAATGCCGTATCGAAAAGTAGACTTTTCCTCACGCAAATTGGTTCTGCAACAGTTTACTTTTCTACACGGATTGCTGAAATAATTCACAATTTGCAAATTGTCACCAATTTAATGAAAACACATATTGGTGTCAAAACCATTTCGTTGTGAGTATTCCTATCTCGCTCTAATAAACTCAGTGACTTACTTGTACACATTGTGTATACAATTGGAAATCCGCTGCGAACGGGTTTTATTTTTAATCAAATTTCTAAGTCGGAAACTCAAAAATTCGTTTCCTCTTTTTAAAAAAGCACATTTTACACCCTTATGACACAAATAATTATTAATTGTATTTCGTACAATCTAATTATATTATATAACTATTTTTTTAATATTTCAAATCAGGTTACTTTTAATATTTAAATATTGAGATGAAAAAAGTATTACAGTAATATAACAGACAAACTCTTCTCTCGGTCCGACAAAGTATTTCATTACCTAGTTTGATGTAAAATACTATTGACATTTAATATTATAAAAATTGTTTTCAAATCCATTATAATGAGTAAAATATCAAAAGAGACAAACATAGAATACCTCAATTTTATCACTTCCTTTCCGAAGAGGCCTTTTTGAAACAGAACACGGACAATGTTACCGAGTAGGATTTCAGATTGAATGGCAATTGGGCGTTTCGGGGGTAATAAAGACTCTTGATGTTGTCATCTGAGGAACAGAATTCCTGTGCTGCGAATTAGGAACGATGACCGAACAAGAGGCCCATTCCCAAGGCAGGCCAAGTGACATCAAATTGTATCTCTCTGGAGCTCGGAATGCGGTTGGAAGCCCGTCCCTTTCATGTTCCAATCCAAACACAGAAGACCTCACCAATTTAGCATAATTTGTACGTTTCACTCCGATTCCATAATTTAGGAACAGAGCATCTCTTTAAAATTGACATTAAACCGGAATTGTCAGCTCCAGGATCAAGAAAATGTCCCAATGCGTAATGAAGAGGACGGCTCCCGACACCATAATCCCATCCTATAAAATGACTCTCTAATCTGGACGTCCTAAACCCATTTTTATCCCCAATATTTTGGGGTGAAGTTCAAGGAGAGGAAAGAGTGTTTTGGAACAGGGCTTTAAATGAATCGTTTATTTTGAAAACAAATCCACAAAAAGTTTAAGTCATAAAAATTTAAAATTACAAACATACTTTTTTCATTACTAAAACCTCAATAACTGAAAACTATGTAAAGTAATATCGAGACATGAAGCACAGTATAATGTCGCTATTATCTCCAAAGGATAGATTGCCTAATCAATTTGTTTAGGAACAGAATATTTGTTGATTATGAGAGGAATACCAATGACAAATAATCTTTTTATCAATGAAATGTCTATATAATTCGAGAGCGAAGTTAATTTATATAACTAAATGACTGATGTAAAACGACTTTGAATAATAGTATTATTATAGAATATATTTTCCTGTTGTGGAGAAATTGTTTGAATATAACATTTGATTCCGCAATTTAAGTGAAAAAAGTTGAATGCAAGAGAGTACATTGATTCATTTCGAAAATAATTGCATATTTGGGGAAAAACCCAATATTGGAAATTATTTTGACATAAGTAAATAGCAGACAAAAATTTAATAATTATAATGTCTTTATACAATTTAATTGAAAAATTTTTACACATCAGTAACCAATGCTTCTTCTAGACAATAGCCCATAATTTCATTCTGGGCCCCGTTCCACTAAGTTCACGAACAATTTTCACATTCGCCTTGGAAAAGTTTCCAATTGGAAATTGTAACGGCTTCCATTGATAACGTCACTATATTTGACGTTTCATTTTTTATCAAAAACAAATTTATTGATTTTGTTAATTTTAAGGTATATTTCAAAGTTTTCAAATTAAAATTCCCATTGAAATAATCAAATTAAGTTTTTAGGAGTGAATAAATTGTGTTCCGCTGAAGAAAAACAAAAAAATTGAGGAAATTTCAATAATTGAAAATTGTTCCAGTTTTAAGTAAATTACGTATAAAATAAGGATATTCATTTATATAAATTGAAGATATAATTGTATGAATTATGTTGATGTGTTATTTTAGTTTAAAATTTAATTTTCAAGTGACAAAAAGTGTGTTTTAAAATTTGGTTTGCCGGGGCCATTCATATTTCACCTAACATTTAATTAATTACTTAGTTTTTCTATGTGAAAATATTAGGAATGTGTTCTAACTATAACCATTCTTCGTTTGTATTACCAAAAGTAAAATAATATAGCGTCAAAATAAAAAATATTTTAGAAAAAAATTTATACACGAGTTTGTTACGCTGCTTGAAGAAACGAAAAGAATTACAATGTATGTTTTTGTTGTAGACTCGGTGAACAGTGAATAGCGAACTTAGTGAAACCGAGCACTGTATAATTATGCATTATTCAATACCCGTAGACAATCCCAAATCATGAAAATACATAAAACTAAAAATTATCATTTTGATCTTTGTACACTATATTTTGTAGAAAAAAACTGGTTGGATAATAGTTATTTAAACAACGTGTGGGAAAAATGACCTAAAATTAAACTCGAATAGAGTTTTCTAATAGATACGAGTGTTTATTTATGTGTTTTTCCAACTACTTTTTTACAAGATTTTAAACAGTTCGCATATTAATTAGCTATTTCTCTTCGAAATATGAAGTAAAGAATTAGAAGATAACCCAGTACTAAATTAAGGTCTAAACATGTACACATAAGGGATGTACATAATTAACGTTTAACAATAATTTTACTTTTTGTCATTTGATGTGAAAAAATTTTAATTGAATAATAAATCATGACCTACTTTATTATAGAGACAAGAAAAACGTCAAAATTGAAAATATATTTCTACGCTTACTTAGAATAAAAAATATACTTTTTGGTAGTTGAATTTGGTACAAAGTACTAATTTCGACTATTTACACAATTTGTAATTGTCTGCGGGTATTAAATTATACTTTATTCAACACTGAACGATTATAAAACAATTGCTAGAGGAAGCATTGGCTACTAAAATGTAAACATTTTTCAACAGAATTGTCATAATTAAACACCTGTTTTTAGTAAACGTTTAATTTTTTTTTAGGAATTTACTTCTGTTAATTAATGGTATATTTTTCCCATACGTTGTGTCGCAGTATCGACTTCCAGTTTTCCGTCTTCACACAAAAACACAAGATTTAGGAAAAGGCTCTTTCATTAAGGCTTGTGTTTGTATTATATTTATACAAGACCAAAGTTGATGCGTTAAGCTCCAGTTGTCTTAATTTATTGATATTGTTATTTTAAATATAATTAGACGATAATAATAATATTATTTATTTCAAAATGCATAAACTTTTCTATAAAACACGCTTGATAAGGATTATTAAACTCGACACATGCTTTAAATGTATATTGAATCAAAATATTTTTCGATCTAATTGTTAAACTAGCTATGATTTTCTTTAAAATTTTGTGTTAATTGTCTAAATTATTAACATAAAATTATTTATTATAAATGCAGTTAAAAATCATTATTTAAAAAAATCTGGAATGGTCCAGTTTTAAAAACAAACGGTTCAAATGATTAAAGTCAAAAGTTGTTGGTGACAATTTTACAGCCCTTTCAGCCCATTTGGCGATGCCGTCAATCGATTAGAAACCGAGCACCAACAACAAGGAGCCAGTTCGGCCCACTTTGCCTCCTTTTATCGCCCAAAACCGACAAGAAAGACACCTATAAAATTTTATCACTTGCTAACGTGGTCGAATCCGAGTTTTTCGCAGGCAGTCCCGTTCCATTCCATCCACCAAAGAGCAAATCCAATTTTATTCGCCAATTTCATTAAGTACAGTGTGAGACATAAAAATAGACTCAGATTTATTACGAAATAAAATATAATCTTGGAGGAAATTTAGTAGAAAATACACTATCTTACAAAGAATCAAAAATTTTAGAAGGCTTTTTTGGATTATATTTTTTAAACCGATGTTTATGGGAATTTCCATAAAAATTTATTTATTTAACATTCAAATACAAATATTCGACTTAAGTCATAATTGTGGATTAGTGCATGAAAAATATTCAGCCAAGGATCATTAATTTGTACGTGATTTAACATATGGTAGATTTAAAAAAATCGAATTCTCTTGTTCGCCACTCAATCAATTTCTGTCTAAACTTAAATTTAATTTTAATAATAATTATAGATTTTAAATTGCAAAGCAAAATTGAGTAACCTTTTACAATTTCATATCGAAATGTTTGATAATATCGTTTGATTAATAAGTCGTAGTAGGTTGGAATTGCAAGGATCAAAAAAATAAGTCTTGTTTCTCAGCATTGAAAAATTATACTCCTTTTTGCGGGTAATTTAAAAAAATATTTACTTTTTTTGTTTTAAGAAAGACACTTTTTATAATCCAGGCAATGAAATGCTCGAGATTTCGTTAAATAAAATTAAAACAAGTGGTTAGTGCAATTTACAAAGAATGGCAAAAAAAATGTATGACCTACAATAGGTATTAAAGAAGATATTTATTGAACATGGAACTTAAGAAAAGCTCACCTAAATTTTCCCACTCCATTTTGCTTAAAAGCAGTTCTTTTAATCTTCGTGCAAAAATTAAATATATTTAACAAATCTCTTGTACTATGCAGGTGTCAAGTACCAGAATTGTGTGCTAGTGAAAGAAATCTAATACATACATGTATGGACGATGTGTAGGGAATTTAATGATCTTCAAAATAGTTTGGTTTGGCTTAAATACATCGAGCCTTTTGTTAGCTGCATCGCGTAATAGCCTAAAAACCGCCATATCAGAAAATACTACTCGTAACTATGACTTTATTTTCTATCCTATTGTGCTCATATTTTCAACCACAATGCATAATGAGCTCAGTTTTCGATAGCCATCATTATTTTATTTGAATTCCAAAATTTTTTATACTATTTTCTCATAATTCGAAATATGGGTTTCTAAACTTCCAAAGATAGTTACTGGCTGCCTACTATGAGACAGCGACCCAATTTTTCGTTCTGTATATATGGAACAATAGATTCTCAACAATTTCAGTTTAAAAAAATTACCAAATACGAGATCTTGTTGGCACATTGGTAGAAAATATGCCCCCTGTCGTAAAAGGATGAAACGATTTTGCTGTATGGGAAAATTTGCATGTTTTTTTTTAATTATTTGCAACAAACCTAGTCTTTTGTTTTATGGTGCAGACGATGGCCAATGATGAAACCTTTCTTCGTGCCAAAACAAATTGAGATCAGATTAATACACTCCGAGATATTAACTAAAATTTAATCGAATTACCATGTCGTAAAAGGATGAAACGCAGTGTATTTCAGGAACCATAAACTTTATTGAACTAATTTACCTAATAATTTCCTGTCTAAAACCAAAAGTCATTCAAGATTTAAAAAATTGATTTATTACAAAATATTTTGTTAAAATATTGAATGCGTTTAAAAATGTTTTAATGCGTTAAATAAAGATGTAAGCTTTTGCATACATCATTTTATTGAAAATAAAAGTTTATAGTTAAATTTTATAGTTTTACTGTCACCTTCATTGGCAATAATTTTTAGCGATATATCTTTTATTTTTCATTGTCATGTAGTTTCAATTTTTAAATTCAATAGTTATATACGTAGTAGTACCCAATTGCTCGTATAATCTCAGATGTCCTAAGGTCTAGGATTATATGGACTTCACAGGAAGGTAAAGACGTTTTTACCTAGTAACAGTATAAATTTTGAGGCAAAACTGATCACGGGTTAGCCTTTGAGGATCATTTGAAGAGAGCATTTCGACAAAAATTTTAACATGGACGAAATCAAGCACGGAACAGTCATCAAATTTTTGATCCTGAAGCGACCCACTGCAGTGAGTATTTAAACCAAACTGTACAACGTGTAGGGGAACTCTTCACCAGCACAGATCACTATTTACAAGTGTATTCGTGAATTCAGGAGTGGCNAGCATTTCGACAAAAATTTTAACATGGACGAAATCAAGCACGGAACAGTCATCAAATTTTTGATCCTGAAGCGACCCACTGCAGTGAGTATTTAAACCAAACTGTACAACGTGTAGGGGAACTC
>JXOV01020191.1:0-26804 GCA_001014945.1 Clogmia albipunctata | reverse complement strand
ATGACACTATTACTATACAGAATTGTATAAATTATTTTAATGAACATTCGTTTCTGGAATGAATAAAGCGAGGCTTCTGGTCACAATACTATAGGTAGAACTATTTGTGGAGGCGCTTGGTAAATAATAAACATTTTTCTTGGTATCAATTCCTTTTCTAACTCAACTTTTAGCTGGAAATAGTTATGCTATACTAAATTTGCAAGATACTATGCTAAAAAAATCTATTAAATTTGTTTGATTTTAAGAAAAGTTTTAAAAAAAATCAAATAAAAATCATAATAAATCAATCTTTAAGTGTTAGATACTCACAATAAACAGAAGTAGCAATTTTAGCATAGCCAAAGAGCATGAGAACACATCCAATAACGGCTGCGATGTGAAGTAGTACAAATCCGATAGCATTAAACCAAACCAGATCTCTTTTGAAATTAAAATCTGTCCCGATTTCCGAAGGTAAAATTGGGGTTTTCGCTCCAATTTCCCTTAAACTCTCCTCCAGATCTTTGGCTTTGGTGGTCTTAGGTTTAATAGGTTCTGTGTGGCTGAAGAAGTGCTCCTTGCTTGGAACGGTTTCTATCGTTGACGTTGCCAAAGCCAATTCATGGCGAATCACAAAATCGGCTCCCATTTCGGAGAAAAATCGGCGTGTGATCAATTTAACTTGTCTCCAGTGTCTTGTTGCCCCATGCAGGCAAGGCCACAAAGTGCTCCACGACCTACGACATGGATAGAGTTTAATCAATAAAACGGTATTTACAATAATTCGGCGGGCGCTTTACAACAAAGCGAAGAAAAGTCATGTTCCAATGGGTTTCAATAGAAATTTCACAATTCACGTGTGCGACGCTCTTTAGCAAAACCTTGACCAGAGGATCTCAAGTGTTTGTTGGACGAAATACATCATACAAACGTGGAGTGTAAACAACACATCCCAGTGACTAGCATTTGAACTCACAGTGGGATTAAAAATGAAAAGTGAAATTTACAAACGAATAAAAATATCAATGAATGAGCTTTGTAATTTATCTGGGCTAGAGGGTCATAATCGAAAAGCCCCATGTGCAGTTGGATGACGACATTAGTACTCCACTTAGGCACTCACGCTGCACTGATCAGGATTTCTGATAATTCAATTAAAATTCGATTTGAATACCAATTTACAAGCACGTACACCAAAAGCTCGAAATTGAAATTAGATTAGGTCAGTCTTGTCTCTAAATAATTATTAAAAGCTCAATCATGATTGATTAGCATAAATCAATATTAACACATCAATCTGTTTAAAGTATTTTTTAAAATAATCATTTTAATTAATTTGGCAGTTTATTTACGTTTTTCTTCTTCTAAAAATTACCGAAAATAATTAATAATTAAAGTAAAAACGAGACCTTGATTCAGTTTGCTAATTGTTTTTACATTGAAAATATGAAGAGATGATTTGTTATTGATATATTTTTACTATTAAATTGATGATGTTTATGCAAAAAATGTAAAATAGATTGATATCCTTCATATACCCACTGTGTGAAAAATGATTATTTAACAGATTAATTTCATTTCTGTGCTTGTTTACTTTGCAAAAGTGTATAAATTTGACTTGGAAAGCGTTTAAATTGTTCCAAATGTAATAACTCATAATTTAACCACAACATATGTATGCATATTTGCCGGTAATTTAATATTGCGACAATTACGAGTTGAAGAAATATTTTCTTAAATAATTTCGCAAAAATGATTTTATATGACAGATGATCTAATTTTTGCAATATTTTATTGAAAGTTTCATTCATTTATTATCTCACTAGTACAAAAAGAAAGTCTAACAATAATATTGGCTAAAGTCTAAACTATTAGGAATTTCTTATGCAAAAGTGATACCTATTTTATTCTAGATCACTCCTAGCATTTTATTTAAATTTCACATTAAANTATTTTATTGAAAGTTTCATTCATTTATTATCTCACTAGTACAAAAAGAAAGTCTAACAATAATATTGGCTAAAGTCTAAACTATTAGGAATTTCTTATGCAAAAGTGATACCTATTTTATTCTAGATCACTCCTAGCATTTTATTTAAATTTCACATTAAAAAAATAAATATTTTCCACTACATTCCAGTAAGGAACTTGAGGTAGTCTCAACCTCAATCAACGGGTTTTAGACTTCTCATGACTATTTGTTTTTTAATGAATTAGTAGTCAACTAAAAGCACCAAATTTCATATGACACATTTCTCTATTTCAGTTTTGATGGGAAAGTTTTAAAAACAATCCAAATTGTAATTTGATTAGAATCGTGTTTTTTCTTGAAATGGAAACTGGTTTCACTTAATTACAAATTTGTGATCTTACATCCTTGTAAAATAAATTAGTTTTTTTAACATAGATTTGGCATATGATTTATTTTAAATATCGGTAAAATAGGAACTATGTAGAATGTTCGCTATTAATTTTTTTAAAATTCTGTAAAAATTAAAAGAAAATTCTACTAAATCTAGTAGAATTTTTTTTAAAAATTTTCACTGTTAATCATTTATGAAAATTAAAATAAAAGTTTAATCCAAATTGAATGGCCTAATTTTAATATAATTCTTTTCATAAAATTTTAATGAATAATTATTTATAAACTGAATTCAGGATAATACTTTTCAATCAATTCTGAGTGTAATTTAAATAATGTATGAATTTAAAAGTCTTGAAGGTGTAATGTTTACCTTTTTTAATGAAATGATTCTCTTGTTTTGTGACTATGTTTTTTTCCAAGTATTTATTTATTTTTGTTAAGTATTGTTGGGAAATTAAATTGATTTTATGCTCAATTGAACATAAAATTACCATTAAATATATTTGTTTTTATTTATTGGTACATTTGTGGAACAAATTATAAGATCACACTCACGTCAATAGGCTTAATTGGAATTGGTTCAATTTCACATTCACAATATTAAGTAATATTTCACAGAATTAATCCGTTGCATTGTTGTTAATTTCGGTAATTACTTTATTGGCAAATTCTTTTGTAGAGATGCTGGTTTTTTTCACTTCTACAAAATCATCAAATTAGATCACTGATTCGTTTCGCACTTTGCACTTTTACACACTGTATTGCGAACTGTCCTCTTTTTGCCAATTGTCCAAGATGATTAATGTGGTGCGCGCCGATATCCAAGGGTCTCTGGGTGTGACTTTGCTAATTTGTGCACTGACTGAGATAAACTACCAGCTCTGCACCTCCAACACCGGCTACTTATATAGATTTCTTGCACTAGAGACGGATGATGGATCGCAATCTTTTTCGGGTGTTTTCCCCCCAGTCAGTTTTCTCGCGCAGACTTCGGCTCGGAATCAAAGTCTGGTATGCGTGGAGTCATTTTTTGAATTACGAAAGTCTGTTGACCCGCAAACATCGAGATCTTTTGTAAATAATTGTAAATACATAAAAAAAAGGATCTGTTCAAAATACATAGATTTTAGAAGAAAAAGATTAGAATCTTATAATATCATTTAGGTGATTAAAAATGCATTTGATTGTTATTTTAACAACATGTGGAAAAAATGGGCTATAATTAAACCTTAGTAAAATTCTAGAAAACGAATGAAATGAATTTACTGTACAAAGTAGTTTTTATTTTTTTTATACAATTCTGTTGAAAAATGTTTACATTTTAGTAGCCAATGCTTCCTCTAAAATTGTTTTATAATCGTACAGTGTTGAATAAAGTTTAATTCAATACCCGCAGACAATTAAAAATCATGTAAATATACGAAATTAGTACTTTGTACCAAAATTCAACTACTAAAATTTATTATTTCTAATTGTAGAATGAAAATATATTTTGACGTTTTTCATGTCTCTATAATAAAGTAGGCCATGATTTATTAATCAATCAATTTTTTCACATTAAATGACAAAAAGTAAAGTTCTTCTTAAATGTTGATTATGGCTTTTAAATGTAGTTTAAATGATGAGTTCTATCACGGGCATATCAGTGATACAGTGCGTGGTGTCGTGGTTGTCGTGATATTTTGAAAAATTGAGACCAAAAGTTCTATTCGCTTGAGAAGTACTTCCCTTAATTGTATGCGTTTAGACCTTAATGTAGTATTGGGTTCTCTTCTTATTATTTACTTAATATTTCGCGGAAAAATAGCTAATAAATATGCGAATTGTATAAAATCTTGTAAAAAGCTAGTTGGAAAACCACATAATTAAACACTCGTATCTATTAGAAAACTAATTTCATTTGTTTTCAAGAACTCTACTCGAGTTTCATTATGGTTCATTCATTACAGTTTTAGAATATCCTTTACTTTTTTTAGAACATGGATCTGGAAGCTAGTAAGAGCATATTTAGGTGAAGTATGATAAATGATTATATCGACGCGCTCTGGAGGAACAACGTGACAAGGCTAAAAATTAAAATTTTACAGGAGAGAAAAAAAAAACCAATAGCAGTTATAAAGAAAACTAGACATGATCTGATTAATCTCCGGTCCTCATGCCCCATGAATCTACTTTTGTATTGAAGATTGTTTAAAGTTTAGAATATTCTCTAGACAGATACTGTCCAAATTTCAAATAAGTTTTTTTTGTAATGATGACATTATCAGTCGACTTTCGAAACTGATATTTTGAGGAAACTGTTTCCTGTTTCAGTCCTGAGTGAAGTTATGGATTCGTTCTTGTTCCCATGTGTGAAGGATATGTTTGTGGTTGTGTCTATGTACTTAGTTACATTTGACAAATTGTTGCACTTGGGTCTCTGTTCCTTCGGACCATCGCTATGACAAAACGTATCCTTAATTCAATTGAATTAATAAAAGTGAAATAAATAATAAAAAACTTGTTTTGTAATTCCCTCCAGCTCAAATAATACAATCAAAATTAGGTATAATTTAATGTTTCAGTTAGCATAAATAGACTTCAAATTTTTAAAGAAAAATACAATAATTTTGAAAATAAAATAAAAATAATAAAAACAAACAAACAAACAAAATTATCAATTTGGCTAACTGATAAAATTGTTATACATTTAGTTTTATAATCGGTTTATAAGAAGATAATTTTAATTATTTAATTTTTTTTATATATTTAAAAAAGCATAAATTTTATATTTTCCCCAAATTAAATCGTTTCATATAGTACAGATTGCAAGAATTGTATGGAAATCCATTTAAATATTATTAATTGATAGTTAATCTAACATATGGCNTTAAAAATAAGAACGAAAAGGAAGTAGGGCAAACTGATTTTCTGTTCATTTTTATATAAGGCCCAACTGATTTTTATGAAGCATGGCCCTTGTTTCATCTACATGGTGTAGCACAATTGCCTTATCTTATCTACCGGGCTATAAAAATGACATTTAAAGGCAAGGGATTCATAAAAATTAATAGTTATTTATACAACAAGGTCGATAAGATAAGTCATTATTAAACACGAGCATAGCAAGTTTAATGCGAGTGTTTAATAATGCTTATCAACCGTGTTTTAAACAAAATTTTATGCATTTTGAAATGAATTAACTCAAAAATTTAAAAAGAACATTCGATTTCCTTAAATCAAATTTAAATTTTTTAAAATTTGTTTGTATATCTTATTTCTCTTACTCGCACATAAAAAATGTAGAAAAATGTCGTTAATTCAATTAATACGTTAAATTTAAATTTAAACAATTTGTGATGTTCTGTTTGAAAGTGAAATCCGATATGTGCATCTCTTTTAAAACGTTATATTTGGATTTAAATAATCAGTTTAATAACACTTTATTAATAAAAAAATCTAGTGCTTTAAAGAATTCTTTAAAGCACTTTTGCTAAAAAACGTCATTGACAGAACAAATTTTATGCAACAAAAATGCATACATAAATTTAAATATAATTTATGTTGATTAATTAATTTTATTACTCATTTCTTAGTTTATTTTAAAATTATAATGTAAAAAAAGAAATTCCCTTTTCAATTCCTATAAGGAACTTGAGGAGTCTTAACGAACGCATTTAGACTTTTCATGACGATATGTTTTTCCAGCTTATTATTAGTCAATTAATAGGTATTATAAGCTGATCCAGTCAATCCGTCCATTTTAATTATATCTAAAATGTACTGTTATATAAATTGTTTAAATAAATAAAAAAAAATTAAGTAAGTTTTTAAATTATGCAAATGGTAATTTAAAATTAATATAAACAATTAAATAATATATAGTAATAGACCAATAAAACTATATCTAATATAGGCATATATTTCTCAACAAACCTGTGTTAAATTACCAAATTTCTGAGTACAATTCTACAAATAGTACATGAACAATTAAAATGGAATTTCCTAATAAAAACCGTAAAAACTGTTGCAAAGGTATTGCATTAGAGGATTATTGACACGAATTTGATCACTCGTCATTAGTAAATTGGCATTATTTGTTTCCGCTGTTCTTTGTCAAAGTGCAATTATTTTAGTCACATGAAACTTTTTATAAAAATCACATCACGTGCCGTTCCAAATGATATATATTTACTTAATTTAATGGTTGTGATTTTCTACTGGAATCAAAACAATGAAAAGTGCTCGAAAAAATTGATCGAATTACAACCAAAATCCCATTTGGTACGTAGGTCGATAGTAAAGTTTTGGTCTATGAAATTTTTAGAAGAAATTATTAAACATTAATCTAATAGAGTTTGGATAAACTTTTATAAATTGTTAATTAGTGCATTGGACCTGAAACACGATCGGAAACAAATAAACCCACTATTTAGCACCACGCACTAGGGCAATAAAGATATACCAATAAAGGATAAATGAAGAATTTATTTTTCATTAAAATTTTATGTTGAATTTAGTTTATGTGAAAAGAAAAAAAAACCAATATCAATAATTTGGATTGATCGTGGTGTCTAGAGACGACGATACAACTTTGAAAGAATAAAGACTCGAAGTCTTGAAGTCAATGATAGAATACTTATTAAAACCGTGATTTGCAATTTAATCCTTAGAATTTTAAAGTATTAATAATTAAATAATATTAATTGAAATTGTAAAAATATCATTTCATAATTTCTTTTTTTTTTAAAAACATGTTGATCAACCCACGTGCCATGAAAAGAAATGTTGTAACTTGGACACAGCAAAACCAACGTATGAAAAGTAATTGGGCAATAAGTTCTTTTTTAATTTTGAGGAATTGGTTAGCCAAAGAGAGTCTCGGTCGAGAGAAATTTTTTCGCGCTGTCGAAACGATCGATTTTCCGGTTTTCGCTCGGACATGATTCGTCACCAGAAAAAACGCAAGGGTAGCTTACATAACGATAGTCCAAAAACATATTGTATAGTTTGCATCAGAGCACGTAGTCTCTGTTACATGGCACCAGTACCCCACTGACCGTGAACTCAAGTCGAATTACAGGTATTGATATTTAAAGTGGTGTTTGTATGTTAGGTGGCAAAGAAAGGTTTCTGGAAAATACTCCATTAATATCGAGCTGTGGTTAATAAATAAAAAGATAAATACTCCGAGGTTGGAAATTACGTGGTTTATTGGATGAGATTAAACTTTACTTGACAAACATTTTAATAATGACTACTTTTTGTAGAAAATCGGCATTATTAAACGAAAGATCGGCAAATAGGGAAAACTGATTTAATTTATAATCCGCAAATTAGAGTTTAAATTTTATTTGCATAGAAAACAGTAGCAGATAACAAATAAAAGATAAAACATAAGAGCTTTCTTATAGAGAAAAATTTGGAAACGGAACAGTGTATTATCACCATTGGTAGTGTTCATTTTAAAAATAAAGAAGTATTTAATTGAATTTAAGATCAATCAAGAATGGAGCAAATTGAGATTACAGAAAGTGCAAATTCTTGCGATCTTGCAATAGAAGGAGCGACTGAAAAGTCCAAGAAATGGTAAGAATGAATTTAATAAAAATGTTTCAGAAAATAATTTTTTAAAATATGTTTTTAGTTTATCGATTAAGAACAAGAACTGGACTGAAGTCTCTGAAATATTGGGTCTTGTGGTATTGTTCTTCTTTTTGTGGGGAATCTTTTTTGCCCTTTTCCCGGATTTTATGGAACCTACAACGACCTTTATGAGGATGGTGTTTCTCGTCATTGGAGCTCAAATTGTAGGATCTTTAGTGAATTTGGTGAAGATTCCAGACATTTTGGGAATGATTGTTTGGGGAATCATTTACAAGAATGTTGGATGGGGAGATTTTTCTGGATTCGAAGAATTTGAAAGCGTTTTGAGGTTAGTTATTTTAATAATTCTTTTATTAGATTTTGAAATAATTGAATTCATTGTAGAGAAATAGCCTTGGTCAGTATTATGATATTGGCTGGACTGGACTTGAATTACGTGGAATTAAAATCTAAAATATTTTTGGCAATCAGACTGATATTCGTCCCAACAATTGTAGAGGTGTTTGCAATCACAATTTTGGGTCATTATCTCTTTAATATGCCCTGGCTTTGGAGTTGTTTGATGGGCCTTGTCATTACTCCTGTGTCTCCAAACGTAGTTATTTCTATCCTGTTGGACTTGAAGGAGAAGGGCTTGGGGTCAGGGACTGGAATTCATACCATAATTATTGCAATGACGGGATTGGATGATGTTCTCTCTGTCTTTTTGTTTGGAATTGTGCTCGGAATCATTTACTCTACAGGAGATCTGACCAGCCAAATCCTGCAAGGACCAGTTGGAGTGGTGATTGGGCTGATATTTGGTGTTGGAGCTGGATTTATCTGCCTCAAACTGCCTTCAAAGTTATCCGTAAGTTATGAAACATTTGTAAGTTAAATAATCCAACGCTTAGAATTATTCCGACTCGTTAAGGACTTTGCTCATCTTTACTGGGGGTGCTATCTCCGTTTTGGGATGCTCCTATCTAGGTTATCCTTCCGGTGGGGCTCTAGGCTGCATTGTGCTCGCCTTTGTTATTCGAGCGCACTGGGGAACAACGTCTGAGGTAAGTTTCATAAGTATATTTATTATATCATTTTTATTTAATGGTTTTTTTAACTTTCCAGCGATAAGCATATTTTAAAAATTATTTTATGTATTAATTTTATTACGAAATTTTCGAAAAATTTGTTGACTCTAAAAGAGTCATTTGTCAACAAACCTTAATTATTAATAAAATTTATTTTAAATTTTTCAGAATAATGTTCAACCTTACCTGGACCTGGTTTGGACTTTCTTGAAGCCAATTTCCTTTGCCCTGATTGGAAAAGAGATGGACTTTTCCGTCTTGGATGGGACAACCATTCTATATGGTGTAATAGTAGTTCTTCTCGGTCTTCTTTTCCGGCTCTTGTCTGGATATTTCTCAACCTATGGAGGAGGATTCACCTGGCAGGAGAGGGCTTTTGTGACTATTTCGAGTGTTCCGAAGGCAACTATTCAAGCGACGATTGGACCTGTGGCTTTGGACATGGCGAAGAAGACGGGAGATCCTGTTTTGATATCTCTGGCTACGATTGTGCTAATTTGCTCTGTGCTATCCATTATTATGACGGCACCACTTGGAGCTTTGTTAATGACGTACTTGGCACCTCGATGGCTCTCCAAGGGCAGTTCCCCTGAAGTACAAGGGACAAATAATGCCACCTTGACGCAAAAATTTCTGAGTGATTGATTTTGAGAATAATAATGTTTTAAAAAGACAATCCGTCTAATTATCAAAATTATATTTGTTCAATTTATTCACAAAAATAAAATAATTATCACTTATCTTGTTTGATGAATCTGTTTTTTCTATCTTAAACTTGTTAGAAACTGTTAGATCTTGGTAAAACTATTACAAATTATTTCAAATTTTAATTATGGCTTTGTCAATATAAAATTAGTATATTTCGATACAAGTGCTGTGATAAGCGATTTCACATGTGTATCGAACGGTATTTTGTGAAGCGGTTTTTTTTTCAAATTGTGTTTACTAGAGTGCGATGAGAATACTCATAACGAAATGGTTTTGACAATAATATGTATTTTCATTAAATTGGTGACAATTTGCGTGTAAATTTTGAATTATTTCAGCACTCCGTGCAGAAAAGTAAACCATTACAGAACTAATTTGCGTGAAGAAAAGTTTACTTTTAGGTACGGAATTGTACAAAAATCTTATTTGTTTCTTGTAAACACATTTCGATTGTGTAGAGTTCACATTCATTAAAAAGTATTAAAATAACTGTGAACTCGACACAACTTACAAGTTTTAATACGAGCATTTGAAATACCGGGTTTTCCAATGAGAAGTTCCATTTTGATATTAATATTAAAAAATATCAATTTAAAGAGGTAATCCGTTAATAAAATCAATAAAAGCTACAAATTATGATCTAAAAAATTTCACAATTGGCTATTGAAAGCAAGTCCCTACATCATTTTTATAATGTGATTAGCACCACGACCTTATGATTCTATGTATTGTCAGGTTTTTGTAACCGAAACAGAACACACATACTAAGAAAAATACCATCCCTTTCATGACTTTCTTCAGTATCCATTTTTAATGGCATCAAATTTCTAATTTATCTCTTCGATTTTATGCACTCCATCCAAGCTTTGAAAACTTGTGTAAATTGAACAATAGAATAACATTTGATGCCTTCAAACATTTTCTTTTAATTTTAATTTAAAAAGGAGATTACTTAACATTCCATTTAACACCTTTAAATAGTGAATTGTAAAATTATCGTAGGCATACCACCCCAAATGTGTGAATTGATCTTCAATTTTTCACAAAAAGGATAAGGCCATACAACCATAATTCTTTGGCTGATTTGCCATTTTTAAAAATGGCATATCTTTTCTTTGGAAAGAAATCAACACCCAATAATGTCTTTTGAACAATAGCTCTTTTTGTTAATATTAATATGAAGTCTCCTATTAGAAACTCAATATATTTCTAGGTGACAAAGAAAGTATCTAGTAAATACTCCATTATATTCATGCTAAGGATTAATCTCAGCCAAATAAATAGAAAATAAATATCACGATTTTGAATTTAAGGAGTTTATTAGATAAGTTTAAACTTTACTCAACAAATATTTTAATAATGATTATTTTTTTTGTAGAAAATCGGCATTATAAGTTGTAAAATCGGCAAATAAAGAAAACTGATAAAATTTATAGTCTGCAAATAGGGAGTTTTCGAAGATTGTTTACATATAAAACAGTATTTTTTCTATGGAAAGATAAAAGTTTCCCGATAGAGAATAGTTCGTAAATAACGTTGTAAGTAGGACCATCGGTAGTGTTAAAATTTGTAATTTTGTGAATTTGAAAAGTGTGTAAAATATAAATTTTTGGGGTAATCAATAATCCATAGATTATTTATTATTACCACTATTTTTGATTATTTAATTACTGTAAAAAATGATAATTTTATAGCGAAAGATAAACAATTCTTAAGAAGTTAATAGATTTGGTGCAAAACTTTATCTGTTGTATTTTAATATTTGCAATAATTGTATTTACATATTTATATTACTGAATTATTGAATATATTACCATGATAATCTTATTTATATAATAAAAAACTTTTATTAAAAAATCTAAAAATTTGTAAAATGTACTTGTAAAAGATATATTATACATATGAGAACGTAAATTTTACAATGTTAGTTTATAAATACAATCGCTTCTTGATAATTCGAGGGACTCTTAAAATAGTTCGAATTATCAAATGGTTCCACTATTTCTGCTTAATTACTTTTTTAACAGAATAGGAGCCTGAAATGCAACAATAATAAATCTGCAACTTCGCATTGTTGAGTTTATTCGAATTACTGAGAGTATAAAAATGTATTAGATCGAAATTACAAAAGATTTCGTAGGTAAATCTTGAATTATTGAGAGTTTCGAATTATCTCATGATTGAAATATTGAGAGCCAACTGTATCTTTAATATTTTTTCATTAATTTAGTTTTAATGTGGTTTCTGTCAAAACTGTTTCAATTTAAAACTTAGCCCTTGAATTTTCGTTTAAATTATTTATTATCACTAATTGATAAATGTGTTTTTATCTGGCTAATATTTACGTCACGTTTTATTTTTTGCTGATAGCCAATTGTCGACTATCAGCTGGACACCAATACAACAATAGGTAGGTATAAATAAGAGGAACTCCAATCAATTAGAGCCCAAAAGTACACAGTGTCATACAAATGTATTCAATTATAAGTTGCGCCTAATGGGCTTTAGTCTGAATTTCCAGTTTGAACTAACTGAAACTGATCTGCCCATTGATTTTCTCTTTCTATTCATTTGCAGTCCATCAAACTGATCAGTTGAGTTTTAAGTGTCATCTGAAATGGAACTAGGAGGTAAGTTTTCTAAATTATATTTATTAAAAATATTTTTAAAAAAATTATTTTTTAATGAATTTAAGGTGAATCAAGAATGGAGCAGATTGAGATTCCAGAAATTGCAAATTCTTGCGATCTTCCAATAGAAGGAGCGACTGAAAAGTCCAAGAAATGGTAAGAATGAATTTAATAAAAATGTTTCAGAAAATAATTTTTTAAAATTTCTTTTTAGTTCNAGTTTATCGATTAAGAACAAGAACTGGACTGAAGTCTCTGAAATATTGGGTCTTGTGGTATTGTTCTTCTTTTTGTGGGGAATCTTTTTTGCCCTTTTCCCGGATTTTATGGAACCAACAACGACTTTTATGAGGATGGTGTTTCTCGTCATTGGAGCTCAAATTGTTGGGTCTTTGGTGAATTTGGTGAAGATCCCGGATATTTTGGGAATGATTGTTTGGGGAATCATTTACAAGAATGTTGGATGGGGAGATTTTTCTGGATTTGAAGAATTTGAAAGTGTTTTGAGGTTAGTTTGTTTTAATAATTCTTTTATCAAACTTTTTAAAATGTTTATATTTACAGAGAAATAGCATTGGTCAGCATAATGCTATTGGCAGGACTGGATTTGGATTACTTGGAGTTAAAATCGAGAATTTTTTTGGCAATCAGACTGATATTCGTCCCAACGATTGCAGAGGTGTTTGCAATCACAATTGTGGGTCATTATCTTTTTAATATGCCTTGGCTTTGGAGCTGTTTGATGGGCCTTGTCATTACTCCAGTGTCTCCAAACGTAGTTATTTCTATCCTGTTGGACTTGAAGGAGAAGGGCTTGGGGTCAGGGACTGGAATTCATACCATAATTATCGCAATGACGGGATTGGATGATGTTCTCTCTGTCTTTTTGTTCGGAATTGTGCTCGGAATCATTTACTCTACAGGAGATCTGACCAGTCAAGTTCTTCAAGGACCAGTTGGAGTGGTGATTGGTCTCATATTTGGTGTTGGAGCTGGATTTTTCTGCCTCAAGCTGCCTTCAAAGTTATCTGTAAGTTATGAAACATGTGTAAGTTAAATAATCCAACGCTTAGATTTATTCCGACTCGTTAAGGACTTTGCTCATCTTTACTGGCGGCGCTGTCTCCGTTTTGGGATGCTCCTATTTAGGCTATCCTTCCGGTGGTGCTCTGGGTTGCATTGTGCTCGCCTTTGTTATTCGAACGCAATGGGGAACAACGTCTGAGGTGAGAGGATATTGAATTTAATACTTTTTACTTTGAGAAGAATTTGTGAGTATTATGACTTAACAAGTTATAATAGCATACTCATTAATTTAATTGCTAGAGTTAGTTTAAATGCCGTAAATTTATTGCAATGCGGTTTTTTACTCAACAGATCTATTGATATGAATATACATATATTAAGATAAAAAGATAACGTCAACGACTGTATTTTGAAATTTATAATTTGAGTTCGTTCTTTGTTTTTAAACTTACCGTAATATTATTTTCTTTAAATAAAAATCAGTTAATTTTTGAAATATATTTGTTTATTCCTTCGCATTTGACGAAACGAAATATTATATTGAAATTACCTTAAAATAAGTCACTCCATTGATTAAGTTCCATAGTACCTATATTTTAGTAAAAAAGAAATAATAATACATAGTCATATACCTTACCTTGAAATTACTAATTTTTATATGAAATATTTAAAATCCTTCAAAGCCTAATTGTAGTATAATTTGATTAAATCTATTTCAGAATAACGTTCAACCCTACCTGGACTTGGTTTGGACTTTCTTGAAACCAGTTTCCTTTTCTCTGATTGGAAAAGAGATGGACTTTTCTGTCTTGGATGGGAAAACCATTCTATATGGTGTAATAGTAGTTCTTCTCGGTCTTCTTTTCCGGCTCTTGTCTGGATATTTCTCAACCTATGGAGGAGGATTCACCTGGCAGGAGAGGGCTTTTGTGACTATTTCGAGTGTTCCAAAGGCAACTATTCAAGCAACGATTGGACCTGTGGCTTTGGACATGGCGAAGAAGACGGGAAATCCTGTTTTGATATCTCTGGCCACGATTGTGCTAATTTGCTCTGTGCTATCCATTATTATGACGGCACCACTTGGAGCTTTGCTGATGACGTACTTGGCACCTCGATGGCTCTCCAAGGGCAGTTCCCCTGAGATACAAGGGACAAATAATGCTGCCTTTGATGCATAAATTTTGATTTGAATGTTATTAATAGGACAGTGCTAATAATAACCAGAATCATATTTGTTTGATTTAATGACGAAAATAAAATAATTATCGCTTATTTAAAGTATCTGGTTTTAAATTTGAAACTTGATACGAACTGTTAGACCCTGTTAAAACTGAAATTCTCTAGCATTGTTTTCTTTTTTTATGGTCCGGTTCAATTTCCAAATAAATCTCTATTCTTCCTTTTTTAATCATTAATTTTCCCCCCGATGGTGGCGTCGTATTAAAGTTTGTAGAGCTACTATGTTTCTTGCATGGATGCCAGAGACCTTTGGAACTACAATTAGCAGGAAAGAGACCAGTAGGCAGACGTAGGAAACGATACGAGGCGACAATAAACGAAACAGCCGCACGGCTATTAATAATTACCGAGTGGACGGAAGATGTTTTCAACCGGCATCAATGAAGGAATAGGAATACACAGGTGGAGATTCGGAACGGCCCATAAGCTTATATTGATGGTGATTAGGATGGATGAAATCATTTGAAAACTGATAAAAACCTAACAATAAACGGTTTAAGATTTTTTATTTCAAATAGCACAACAAGGAAAATTTAAAAAAATAAGAATAAAAAATCAAATTTTAAATAAATTAAACAAGAAGTAAATTTCGTTAAGGCTTGTTACAGTAGCAACTGTCTTTGGTATTTTCAAAGATCCAATCCATATGTTCACTTAAGATACCAAAAACAGGAAGTGGTTCATCATATTCTTCAATAAAATTTTGCTTCAAGTTTGATCTCCATCCAAGTTTAGAAGTAACATTATTTGTTGCTCTTATTTCAATTACAGCTCCTGTATCTGCTACAGTTTCTGTTCCTGCTACAGCTTCTGTTTTGTTAGAGGGATCATCTTTAATAGCTCCATTTGGGATGTAATCACCACAATACTGTCGGTCTGAAAGCACTCCTACCATTTCGTAATATCCAAAAGGAGATCGGAAGAATATTCCAACTCCAGAGTCTCTCTAGGGTTAGAAATGAGTTATTAAGTATAAAATTTAAAATAATATTCTAATTAACTTACATAACATAATGGAGTATTAGATCCAAACACTCCAAAACAACCTTCATTATCGAGACTCATGTCTTGTCCACAGTCAACTCCGATTGCAATTGGCATTCCGTATTTTCGAGGGGTGCAGCTTATGATTTGACTCGGCAAGGAAGTTGCTGGTAGAAAGTCCCAAGATGCAACAGTTCCAACTTGACCGTTATATGAAAGGCCTGAAATAGAATGGAAGGTTTTAGGCTTGAAATTTTTTCTAATAAATCTTTTATTAGAATAAAACTTAATTTTTATCAAATTTTATGAGTGTTTCTTATATACGGAAAATGTAATGAAGTCTATTCAACCTTAATAAAATTCAAGTTGAACTAGGACATGAAAAAATATTGAAAAAGAAATGGAGACACCTGGTTACCATAGCATTTTAATTAGAGCCACGTGCAGTTAAAAGTGAAGAATCGATACCCAATAAAAGTCGAACACCGATTCGTATTCACTTTACGATTTTTTGCATTGCTTCCTTTCTTCGTTTCGTTGCGCGTGGCTTTGTGGATAGAAGTATGTCAAAGAGTTAAGGAGTCACGCCGAATTTAAATTAATTGGATTCAATTACACAAAAATGGTATTTCTTTTACCTGGTGTTGGCAAGCAGATTGGATTAATCTCTCGATTAAAGTGGACGGAGCTGGAGAGACGGAGCAGGGCAAAGTCGCTTCCTTGATGCTCGCCGTGGTGATAATAGTTGGGATGAATGATGATCCCGGAGACACTGTGAGTAACCGAGGTGATTTCGTACTGGCAATGGAAGTGGTAACCCAATTTGACTTTGAACAAGTAAGGTGCCCTCCTGGAAAGAGTCAAAAATGCTATTAGTCAAATTAATTGCGTTAATTTTAAGTAAAGAAAAGCACCCATAAACGTTGTTGGCGGATGTGAGAATGTATCGATCATTGATAAGAGTCCCGGAAAAGGTTGCTCCCAGATCGTTGGGGTCATAAATGAGGGCCAGCCATGGGAATTCATTCGGTTGGAGAGTGTTCACATTAGAATTCGAAGGACGATTTCTGTTCGGGACACCACATCCTAAAGAAAAAAAGAAATTTGTA
This sequence comes from Clogmia albipunctata, assembly GCA_001014945.1. NCBI lineage: Eukaryota > Metazoa > Arthropoda > Insecta > Diptera > Psychodidae > Clogmia > Clogmia albipunctata. The sequence continues at coordinate 10,102 of JXOV01020191.1, read as the reverse complement.
TTTAATTGATTTTTCAAAATTTTTAATTGATTATTTTTCTGGCTTGGATAAAAACTGCTATATTTCAAAATGAAACGTTTTTCTCTGCATGATACAAAAATTTCTTAGAAGTAACAAACACCTTAAAATATAATAATTTTGAAAAACCTTTATTACGATATTTCCATAAAGTATTTCTGATCTTCTATGTTATTTATAACTTAATAAAATAAAAGTACCTCAACATTTTGATAAGTTTTTTAGAAGGGCTATTCATGTCTTCGGTTGCACCGTGCTTGCTATTAGAATAAGGTGTTTTCAAAGATATATTTTTATGATGTTTCATACATTTTCTATGTGTAACTCCATTTTATTGACAATAGTTTAAGTTAAGAATAAGAGAACTTTACTAGACTTAACTGCCTGTTCATATTTCTAGATGCATTAATCAATCGTTTAAAATAATTGCCGACTTTATAGAGGAAATATAGAATACTAAAATATCAGTTTTAAATAAAAATTAATTATAGAAAGTATAAAGTTTTGCATAAAACACATTCGACCAGCGCTATTAATCACACGTACCTCCCTTTAAACGTGATAAGTACTTAAAATAAATCACTTATCTGTTAGACAATTAAAATAAAAATCTAAATATACTTACTGCAAGGTGAGTAACAACTTTTATGGCCAAATATTAGGTCTTTGAAGAGGTCAGCTAGGAAATTCTTCTTCAGTCCAGTTATATTCCCACAGAGAATCGTAAAAATTAGCACATTCACATAAATCCACGTTATTTGCTTCGTCATCTCGATTTTATAGCTGATTGCATGCAGTTTTCGTAATTAAATATACCTTGATGTGTTTTGCACTTTATTCACATTAATTTCCCGATAACAACCTATCTGGACGAACTGATGGACAAAAGAGAAACAAGAAGGACTTGGAAACGAGATCAAGAAGACCTGAATTATGTAATCTATCCAACGGTATTATTAAATTCTTGATTTTAATGGCCTTTAGTTCTGTCTAATTCCAACTACCTGGGCAATGACAAGATACTTTTCCTACAGTTACCGATCAAATGGTTGAATTTGGACCGGGGAATGTGGTTTTAGTACAGCTGAAGATGCGGGTCTTATGTTAAATTCTGTCAATCAGTTGCCCAATTTTGAAATTTTGGGTGAAAAAAAACATGTTTCGAAATTCATTGTCACTTTCTCCAAAACAAGAGTCTGATAAAAGATAAGATCCATCACTGTGATGTGTGTAATGAATACACAAATTCTGGGTCCCACTGTCTGTCTGACTGCCAGTGCCTGGCCCTCCCTCCTCAGCTTGATTGACGGGTTTCACTCTTCGGTCATTGTTTCCATTAACAAAATTAACGAAAATTCCGAGTTACTTAATAATATGTTTATTCTTATAACCTGTCTCTACAATAACAACACGTAAGGTCGGAGATGCTGCTGGACTATAACTATGGTGAGAGTGTCACTCGTTGCAGTAGCATCCGTCGTACGTGTTCTGTCGGATCCATGTCAGAAACTGTGTGACTCGTGTGTAGACCCCGGGAAAGTCTTTTCTCGCGCAACCATTGCCCCAAGACACGACCCCGATCAGAACCAGTCGTTTGTCGTCTCGCTCGTACACCAGAGGTCCGCCACTGTCACCTTGGCAAGAGTCCTTCTCCCCCACTCCAGGGTAGCCCGCGCACAACATGTTATTTGTGATCATCTTACTCGTGTAATTCGTCTCCACAACGCAAACTTCGTTCGAAATCACAGGCACTTCCACTTCTTGTAGGATGCAAGAGGGCTTTCCATCTTCCTTCAACGTACCCCAGCCAGCAGCAATTGCCTTCTTGCCCACAAACAACTGCCTGGACTCTGGAAAGAAATTTATAATAATGTTATTAATTGATTTTTTATTACAACCTTTTTTGAATTTAAAGGTATAAATTATTGTAAATAAAACATAAATTTAGTGCAGTGTTCTTCTATACAATATAAATACAAATTCTAACCAGTATTTTGTTTTATTTCAATGATAAATACGTCGCAAATTTTGGCTATAAAGATTAAACTATTTAATAGTCAAATTCGACCATCTCTATATGGCAAGCTTTAATTAATGCCTATAGACGACATTTAATGTGGTTCTGCCATTTCAGAAGCTATTAGTTTCAAACTTATTTGGTCTCTGGAATAATCCGGGATTTAACAGAAAAAGGCATGAAAAGTTCAACATACTTTGATATTTTGCGATTTCAATAATTTTGTTTATAAATTAAGAAATAATATCGCTTACCAAATAGTTTTATTGGCCTCAGACATTTGAAATTGATAGTATGAAATGAGTTTAAGTATTAAAAATCTAGATCTAATAATGACAAAAGCAAAATTAGTTTATTATTTTGTTAAGAAATTCTATATATTTTTTAAAGACTAAATACTGAAAAAAATATTGTTTTTATTAATCTGTTTCGATTTGCTTAATGCTGTAAATTTGTCAATAGATCTTACAGGTTGCAGTGCAGGGGCCAATGCATCTTTTATATAATAATAAAAAACTTCAATTTCCTTATTTATTCGACAACAAAATTCAACAACAAGCAAGGCATTATTTATTATCTTCCAGAATCCCACTTTATGCGAATATTTTCAAAAAATAGGGTAAAACTAGGAGAGACACCATACTTCTTCAAATTCAAGATGAGAAAAAGATAAATGTATATTTTTGTGTATTTTAAAGTTCTTGGCGGGAGCTCAACATCTTTTCGGTACTTGTTTAATTTTTAATAACATTATATTTAAATATTAATATTTTTTGATAAATTTTTAAGTTCGTAGATATTTGGTTTGGCTGATCATAATTTCTAAAAAGAAGATGTATTGGATTAAGTACTTATTTGATGTATTTTTAGGATTATTATTAATGTGTCCATGTTTGATTTTGTACTTATAATTTGAGAAAAATAGCATCTCTTCCATCATTTTGAAAAAAAATAAACTGATTGGATTAAATGTTCCTCTAGTACAAAAATTCTTTTACGTGTCATGCAAAAAGTACATTTCAGATTGCAATAGTTGTGGATAAGAAATTCCGCGCAAAAATTTAAAGAGATTATATTCATGTAAAAGTATTCATGTCATAACTTTTTGAAAAAGATGTAAAATTTCAATCTGTCAGATTTTATCAATTATTATTTTTTTATAGCCTTGCCCAATATATTTTGATATGATTATAAGCGATATTAATTTGCTTCTAGTAAACAAAAGGAGTATTGAACTACTCGTTTTATTTTGCTATTTATAGTCTATCTTCCAAAAGTATGGCGTCTCTCCCAAGTTTACCGTATTATCAAAATTATAAAATTTGTTAATTTCTTAATTTCAGTTATAAAGTTATACGAACACATCTTTATTTATAATAACAATCTTTACAATTACAATGAGATGGAAGAACAAAAACGTATTTCTTACGTTGGCGTCTTATGTACAAGTTTTGGAAGAGTAATTTTAATTTTAGTCAACAAAAATTCGTCATTTATATTTTAATATGTATGAACAATTTTTCTTAATCGAAATATTGAAATTGCGTTTAATATTCGTATAAGATGATTATTTTAAATTGAAATGATTGCCCATAATTTCATCATCAACGCAATGTACTTAATACCGATTTTTCAATTAAAAGCAGTGATTAATATTTCTCATTTATCACTTTCTTCATTTCCCAGAGAACATTTATATTCTTCGGCTCAGCTGGTTTTCGATTCTAGAATCTATCAATTGGTTACGGTAAGTTGAAATATTCAATGCAAATTAATGCAAATTCTAAATAGCTTCGGTTAGCTTGTTTAATAACAAGCAGTCAGTCTATTGAGTGGCAAAATTCTCCATTTGTTCCCTGTCAGCTACTCCGGTCTCCGTTAGCCCGGGAGGAGCCAGCAATTAATTACTGTAACTAAGTCGACGAAGCAGATCATCAGATGGGTTCACTTTCAGCCTCCGATGTTTCTGTTTACTTTTCCTCGCTCCACTGATCAGTAGTTTTTTCCTCCTTCTTCTTTCTATTATTAATTGCGATCTTCTTCGTGTTCTTCTAGGTTCTTCACCCACCACCAATGTGTCGTCGATCCATAGACCAGCCAAAGCTGATGAATCAATTTCGGGCAAAAACTTGTCTTTGTCAAACAAGAAACACTGGTTATTTTATATAAGCTGCTGATGGAAGAGAATAAAAACGGGATTCTGGGCCACCTTTCCACTTTCGGATCGGTTATTATTGATCGGCATCGACAATGGGACATTGTTTGTCAGCAGCATTTAGCAACTCTGCTTCTTGGCTTGGCAAACATTGTGACCATCATCGAGCCGCCTCCACTTGAAATTCCAGCTCGGTCTTTCTTCTTTCCCCCAAGTCGTAATAAAACGGCTGGATGACACTGACCGGCTGTTAAGACACAAAACTTTTTATTTCTCTACGAATACAACCTGATTTTGTCTCAAATAAATATATCATTTTGTAAATACTTGAATATGAAATCACATACCATTTTAATCTGCGATTGGAATCATTAACAAGAACATAGTAAGTTATTTTAAATCGAAAATAATTGCAATTTCTATGTTTTCTTAATTTATCATTTTAACCAGCGTTTTACTGACTTTTCACATTACAGATAATATAGTTGATGCATTTTTGTTGCATAAAACTAATATTATCGCACAAAAATTTGTTCTGTCAAACTCGTTTTTATAGCACAAGTGCTATAATGTTTTCTTTAAAGCACTAGTGCTTTTTTATTATTAAAGTGTAACCTCCATGAAAGAAATTCATCGAATTTATATGGACGTCAGTTTTGTTGTATGTGTTTTAAAAGTAGTTTGACAGTTTTTAACGGATAATTTTCAAATAAATATGAATCTGTAATAAACCACCTTTCGTAAAACTCTATGAACTACGTCTACTTACGGCTATGTGCAAGAGAGAGGTGCAAAATATTTCAAATTTTAAATTGAACTGAAAATAGTGGCTGCTTTTGGTGTTAATTTATTGAGAAATGCATAAAATTTTGTATAAAACTCTGTCGATAAGCACTATTAAACACTTCTTTAAGGGTGTGTTTAATAATGCCTTATCTTAACGACCTTGTTGTATAAATAACTATTATGACGTCAGCTTTTATTTCTGCCAACTCTTATGTCAATTATACCATTCCTGGCTTTAATTATAACACAAAACCTGAAAATTTTAAATGTTGTAATGGCGTTAAAATATTAATAATTAAATTGGAATTGTCATCGTCGGGCAAATTTAACAAAATAAACTATATTTATTTAAGAGTAATATTACCATTGATTTCTTAAATTAAGTAATTTGGTAAATACAACTTTTTCATCAAGGTAAATTCTTAATAATTATATGATGTATAGTTTTATTACACATGAACTAGCTAATGTCACCCGGTCTTAAGCAATAACCACCGATTAACCGGCCAGACAGACAACTCGACAAGTATCGAGTATTGAGCAACTTACCGGCTTCGTTGGGCAGACAGATGGGCCGAATGAAATCGGTGATCGGTACACGCGCATTTAATCGCAAAAGAGCAATATCCTTGTCAAAGTTCAAGAAGCTAAAGTCTTGCACAAAGGCCCTCAGAACGAACCTCGTCTCGGGACGCACTGTCTCGTTGCACCGGTCATGCTCGCCAAAGGTGACTCGGATCATGAACCAGAGGAACCTGGAAATAGCCACCGACAAAGTTTATTGGTTTGTAAACAAAACAAAGCGCTTCTCGACTTTATTATCATTCACTGTCAAGGTCGCCTTTGGATTGACCAGACTTGTTTCTGAACGTCACATGGAAAAGAGACTCTTATAAATTCAAATTATTTATTTATCTCGAAAATGGGTCTGGTTTTTTGGTTGTGTTCACGTTTAAATACGAGAATATTTTTGGCAAACACTCTTGTCATAAATTAAGGATAATTTAAGATTTTCGACCGATTAAAGGTCATTATCCGGACAAGACAACCAATTTGTGGGTTCGGCTCTTTGGATGACATGTAAAAAGGCGGGACACAGGGTAACACAATCAGTAGATCACAAATGATTTAAATTATTCAAAAGACGTTCATTTCAGTATGGTTGTATTATAATATAATATAACTTCTATAATATTAGCATATATTACTTAAAAGTTACTATAAATTATTATATTATATGAAACTATTTAGCTTAAGTTAAACTGTTAAAATATATCACAACAATAAATAAAAACTTTGTTAAGTTTGTAGAAAAAACTAGAAGTAAAAATAATATATAACTCATTATGAATTTAGCAATATATTATAATCTTTTAATAAGTTCATTATTTTTGGATATTTGGAATTCAAATTTCTAGAAAATTCTTCTAATTAATTTTCTCGAAATATTTTAGAGCAAAACTTTTCAGAGTATAAATTTTAAAATGAAAATTTACACAAAAAAGACAATAATTTTGTTAAACTATATCTGAAACACCTTGCTAAAATCAAATATTACCCTTTTACGCAGTGGGCGGCAGTCATGACGTATCGATCATTGATCAGCATTCCTCCACAGTAGAACCTGTTGAAGTAGCTGAGCCGAGCCATCCAGGGGAATTCGTTGACTCCAGCTGCTTGGCCACCGACAATCCTGGAGGCGTCATTCCTCTCCCCACACCCTTTGGACAGCAGGGGTAAGGAGAAAAGAAGGTGGAGTAGAAGAGATCAAGATCAGACCTAGTGTCTTTCATCTTTATCTTAATCATAGAGAAATCCAGAAGAAAACTTACTGCATCTGCAGCCACTGGCTGGAGAGTCTAGGAGCGGGGCTCGATTGGCGAACCCAAAGAAGTTCTTTGTGTGGTCTGGTTCACTTCCCCGCTGGATTGGCTTATGGTTAAAGACATTGTACTTGCCCTGGATGACTGAGAAACCAAACACTTTGCCCTGGCCATACAGCAGCACCAAGAACAACACCACAAATCTCAGCAATTTCATTTTCTAGAGATTATCTATTGCACACTACTCTCAATCAAAAACACAAAACTTCTATGCTAAACAAGAAATCGATTTGGCGTTTCAAATTCACTTTTCACAAGTAATTGCTAATCAAACACACTCTTTTCACCTTTCTAATTTCAGAACACTCTCTTCTTCTGCGGCAGAGAGACTACAAGATTGTTTAGACACTTGCGGAAACACAACAGCAGCTTCCAAGCTCCGCGTTTCTTCCTCGACTGAACCGTGCAAAGGCCACTGATCGACTCTTTCTGCTGAGAGATTCTTCAAATAAAGCAGAATTCTTCCAGTTCTTTTCTTGCCTCTCAACACAAATACACTCACCTGGCCACCAGGTAAAACAGTCAAGTTCAGAACTCTGAAGCAATTTCTCCAGTCTCTTGTGTGCTTGTGGCTTACTCATTCTTTAAGCTCTATTCATATGGACTGATGCGTGCGTTCCGAAAGACAATTTACATTCCTTTCGACGGATTGAGTACCAAAGACAATTGCTAATAGAATGCGATCGCAATAAAAGTGAACAGAATAGAGAGAACAAGTGAAAATTAATTAGTAAAGCATGCCTGCTTTTATGTAAACGATCTAGAAAAAGCTGTCTGGATTTTATGAGAGAATTTTTATTGGAAAATACTGTATACACGTATTTTAAAACCAGGCTATTTTGCTTAACCATGTGAGGTTTGGAATACTTTTATGGATTTTGTAAAAATTTACATGATTAGTAATTTTTATTCCTAATTTATTAGATAATTTTATATAAGTTTAAAATATATATTTGAAGCTATTGACTAATTTCACTACTAAATATTTGTAAAACATTAATTACAATTTTGAAACGATATGACAAATATCTATCTCAGTTTCATCTCTAATGAAGTGACCCCGCACTTTGACCTGAAGATCCATTGTGCTCTTAGATTACTGAAATAGAAAAATGAAATAGAAATATAAAAGATAAAATATTCTCTTATATTATATTTTAATGATTTTTATATTAAAATCAACGAACTTCAGAAAGTTAAAATCAGGTTTTTTTGTCATCAAACTAATTTAATAATAAATATTATAATTATCTATACAATAAAACAATAGGGGCTTTTAAAGCCACAAGTGTGTGTGCCTTAAAAACGGTATTTAATAATGATTATCGATCGTGTTTTATAGAACATTTTATGCAATTTTAAATAAATATGGCAAAAATTAAAAAAAAAATATTCGATTTTTTAAAATCAAATCTAAAATTTAGTTATCTTATTGACAGAACAAATTTTATTGTCATAATATCAATTTAATGTAATGAAAATTCATAAAATCAATTATAATTCAGTTGTGAATTTCTAAAGCACTCTATAAAAATAAGAAATGACCAAATTTAGAAAATTTGATCATGCAGAAACTAAAACGATTTATTCATATTAAATTATTATATTAAAATACGAAAGACTGTACGAAGTGTAGTGATTAGTGATTTTTGTATATTTAACGCACTGATGCTGTGAAGTCGAACTTCACATACTGGTATTGGTGGAATGCTTTTGAGTCACTTCATACAGGGGATTTATTTCAAACTTATTTAAGTATAATCGTACAATATTAATTTTCCAACAAATAAACTTTTATTGCTGATTTGGTGCAATAAGCCTTTTTATTAAGGAATTTGATAACATTATTTCTTTATTTTACTTATTTTAATTTTTTACATTACCTTTATTAATTTTTAATACAAAAGGGATGAAAGGGTCCTTAATTTAATGTTGTTCACATTAGGTTTATACCCTATTGTTCACGTTTAATATTATTTTGGCACTATCTTCACAAAACTTATCGGTTTTTTTTAAATAACATCCATTAAGATGTTGTCTTTTTTTCAATAAATGCATTGTTTCGTTTTCGGAGAAAATAAGATTAAGTCATTTAATGTAATTACGTTAAATATTTTATTTGCAACCGTTTTTCAGAAAGGTTTTTTTTTATGCAAAACGTCTTCATGAAATTTCTGACATGTAATTAGGTCCCGTTAGAACATTGTAAAACCTTGCAATTATTTTACTTATAAAGCGATTTAATCTATATTAAGACGATGGCTCTCAAATTACATTAGAGTAATTCACAGCAATCTTTATGGAAATTGCAGATTAAGTGCAAAGATACTAATGTTCGCAAACATAATGCAAAAAGACTGTTGCTGTCGTCGACAAACGGGACATGTTCAGCGCGCTGTGCCAACATTGTGAAGAAGAATGCAAAATTGCATAATGATGAAGCGATTTGATCTGAACAAGATGAATTAATTATCAATGGGCGAATTTGCATCCGAGTATTTGTAAAAGTGGTGCTGTTTGGAATGGAAAAGAAATTATCATTCTAGACAATGGCGCTTCTTCAGTTACTTTTTCCTACTTTCTGCAACAATTAAATCACAAATACAGGCCCACACAGATGACGCTGTTAATTTGTATGATAATTCTTTTTTTTTTATAAAGTAACGGACCACTTGGTTCAATTATGTACTACTCACTTCAATTTCTAGTAATCCACACATCAGACACTTACTATTGTTCCTCAAAGTGGAAACAATATCGATTAATGACATGCAAATTGTATGCCATACGACGAGCCAAGAACATTAAATAGAGGAAAAGAAGACGGCCAATAATCTCTTCTGCATTGTGGCTGCTTGTTTTTTTGTTGAACAGAATCTAGAACATATTACCTTTCGGATTCTTGAGCTATGTCCAGTGAATTTCTGTGAAGAACTTTCTAAAAATGCATTTTCAAAATTTCGTGTAATTAGTATTTTCTGGACAACCAACGAATGACATTAACCTAGGCTTTAATTTCGGATGCCTCAGACGATTCACCTAGGTTAGTGTAGAACGTGTCGTCAATAAATAATTTATTTATAAACTTGGTATAAATACAGCAATAGTTATTTATAGTAAAAGGGTGTCAAATCAATGCGTTTTACTGAGGAAACGATTGTGAAATACGAGCTGTGAACGAGTTTCCCAACGTATATAACATTTTTTTTTCTTCTTTTGAGGTGATCCCGCACTTTGACCTGA
>JXOV01020185.1:0-20101 GCA_001014945.1 Clogmia albipunctata | reverse complement strand
CCCTTTTTATTCAATTCGACAATTCAGATGCCTAATTATTTGTAACATATGTATTATTTTCTATANTTAAAACTGTTGGTCTGTTTACATTGTGACCATAAGCGAGAACCAATATTTTAAAATTAAAAATATAACTGTTGGAAACTAAAATTTCATCGAAAACTTCTCTCTCTCTCTCCCTTTTTATTCAATTCGACAATTCAGATGCCTAATTATTTGTAACATATGTATTATTTTCTATAAACAAATATTTATGTATCGTCGAATTGAATATAAAGGGGGGAGAGAGAGAAGTTTGCTTTTCATTTTCAATTTTATTGACCGATAAAAGATGTTGCTTTAAAAAATTTTTTAAATAAATATTTTTTCGTTTTCATTACCGAGAGCACAAAATTGTGTGGATTAAGTTCGAAATACCAAACGATTTTGTAGGGATCTCGGGAGAAATTCAAATTATCGAGAGTTAACTGTAATCCTAAATATGGTTCAAAAGAAAAAGGTATGAAGTTACTAAATTACAACGATAAAAAAAATTAATTTTGAGTTTCGATAGCAAAATTTTAATATTTATTTGTGCTTCTAGGGCGAAAAAAGAGTCGTTTTTCACGAAAAAAGTGACTGTGAAATACGAGCCGCTAAGAGATTTTTTCATCTTTTCCGAGTTAAAAATCGAGCCGGTCATACTTTTTTCCACTTTTCTCAAAAATTGAAACAAATTTATTCCTAAATTATTACTTTCTTTTTGTCACAAGTGCAATGAACATTCAAAATTTTTACTAGCGCGTTAAAGTGTATTATGAAATGAATCAATCCTTTCGATACGAAAATGTAAAAAGCCTTTTATTTAGAAAATTTTAACAATTTCGAAGCTTTGTTGAATCGTTTATTGTTTTAGGTCATCGAATATATTCCTTTTTACAATGAAATAATTGATTTTTTAAAACTTGATTTTTGTTAATTCAAAATGAACCGTGTTCTAGCTGATGAAATGTAGCAAATTAATCTTTTTTTTATCTTACTTCTTAATAATTATTTAAAAAAATAGCACGATATTCTCTCTGTATTTTGGATTTACGATTATATTCGCCAATAAGCGACCATTTTATACGTAAACATAAAAAATAAAATAAATCGATTAAAATAAATTACTTGAATTAATTAAAAATATTCCTATTTTTTCTCTCTAATATGTTACTCATTGATAAAAAATGACATATCAATTAGAAAAAAACCTGATTTTCAAGTTATTTAAAACAATGTTGTGAATAATAATGAAATATTCCGGTATATGGAAATCAAACGAGTTATACTATTTTTAACTTTTTATTGAGAAATTTATTTCAATTTTATTTTGTCAATAATTTAAGTAAATTACCCTTAATTATATTTACAGTATTTAAACTAGTTGACCTATTAATGGGTAATTATGTCTGACCCTCACGTGATGGTGAATATTAGACAACATGCAAATCATAACGATGAACAAAGATATAAATATACTGAAATATATGGTTGAGAACCAAAAATTTAAATATTAATTTTTATATAATGGATTCAAATATACAATTATTATTTCATTAAAAAGATCAGTTATTTCCTAATAATTTTAAATTATCATATGGTCACTAAAGTTATTACTTAATTCAAGGTTAAGGGCGATGGGCTCAAAGAGCGCGCGCGCTCGGAAATTTGCGTGCATTGCATATACTTAATCGAATAAGTGTGTATACAAACGGAAAAGTTTGAAAGAGAAGGGTTTCAATTTTCTCTGTTTTAAAAGAGCCCCACACCGGGCGTGCTTAGTTAATAATAATAATTAATTTATTAAGATTCATATAATACATTTCATTGTATAAAGTTAGTATCTCAGATCCCGCTTATCAATTACACCTCTCATCCTTTGCTCTCCGGTTCCGCGCTCGTTAAGCAGCTGTATTACCGATCTAGGATCCGGGCAGCATGTCTCTTTAATATGTGCCAAGGCGTGCTTAGTTATTATTAAAATGATTTTTGCCGATATGCGTACCTAGAGCAAGCTTGAGGGTAGTGCTCTTTCAAAAAAAGATTGGGCAAAGCAAAGAGCGCTCAAATTTAATAATGGTCCTTCGTGGTTACCAAACTAATAAGTCCCTTTTTGGAGAAAAGGATCGTTTATTTAAAAAAAATGATTATTTCTATTTCAGTTCTTACTGTTGAACATACTCCTTCCTAATTATCATTTTGCAAATTATCTATAGTTTTAAACAAATTCTGACAATTTTTGTCAGTTTAATTAGCAGTTGTGTTTGACATTCAAGTAATTTTTTTTTATTTAAAATATTTCTCAACTTGACGACAAGCCAATCATCACGAGGAACAAGCTCGTGATTCTATTATAAGTTTACAAATTCAAAAGTAAATATAGAAATAAATGTTATAAAACAAAATAATTCAGTAAATCATGTCCATCACAAGAAAATTGTCTATTTTTAACATTTTAAATGTTTTATTAAGAATTATAAGTATTAAAAAAAAAGATTATCATATTATTTATGGTAGATGAAAATCTAAATATATTTTTAAATAAATGATTACAAAGAAACAACTTTGGAATGCCACTGCCAAGATCAATTGGCAATTAATTAATGAAGTACATTTTGTTTACCAAACAAAATAATTGAGTGATTCACTTAATGTCCTATTTATAAATTCATCAGTCCAAAAATAGACTCTAATTGAATAAGCAATCACCAATTTAGTGTTCAAGAGGTCAAAAATTGATCAATTTAGTTTTTTCTTATATTAAATTATTGGATTTTGTTCTACTTTTTACATAAATTATACTATACAATTCCTTTAAAAAATTCTGATCTGATTTACATTGAAAGGAAATGAAGGATATAAAAAATTAATCAGAAATTATAGAAAATTCTTGTCAGTTACAAAATCATTTGTTTAAAAAATGAACATGCAAAACTCAAATCGATGTCGAAAAGATAGGCTTTCGACACAGGAGTGCATAATATGTTAATTATTTGTGCATTTTTCACTCTTGTATGTAAAATGAGGCGTTTTTAATCGTTTCTGAGTTAAAAAAAAACGAATTTAATGCGTCTGTCACACCAAAATTTACTACTTGTGAACGATCCGCTCCTTTTTAAAATCCAATTTCCCAATTAACTGCTATGATTAGATAATGAAATTGCATGTCTATGGGATCTTTGTTTTACTGGCCACTTTATACACTTTACAAACTTAAAACAGAGCAATTATTAACGGCACAATGACGGTTTGAATTTTGACTCGGAATCAGTAAATACCGTTATGTTTTCAGACTTTTGAAGATAAGGAAAATGAGGGGTCCAATAAGAAGGCAAGAAATGCAATAAGCAAACTTCTCCTTCGTTCTCAGTAACCCTGAGATGCACATTTGTGCGATTGTATTATTATTATGAGATTTTATCAGGTGGAAATGACACATTATCATTATCTTATCAAAACAGTTAATTGGGGAATTTGATTTTAAAAGGGGGCCGATTGTTCTCAAGCAGTAAATTTGGGTGTGACAGGCCCATAATATCCGAGGACATATGTACATATTTTCCACTTTCCTAAAAAAATCGCGTAAAATTAATTTTAAAAAATTGTTGTGGTCTCTATTTAAACGATTTACGGGCACTATTTGACAGTTTTAATGGCCTAGAATAAAAATTGTACAATTTTTTCCTCTAAATGGCCACAATTTTGACTTTGAAACAAATTTATTTCTAGATTATGACTTTCTTTTTTTCACTAATTAAATAAAAATTGAAACTTTTCACTGTGATGCATTATGAAACTCAAATGTTGTAAAGACAACATTTCTACACGACGGGAGGGCAAAAATGATCATATATTAAACGTGCACCACCTAGAAGGGCAGCAAGCTAAATTCATACAAAAAAGAACAGTTTGCTTTGTTTTAAACTCGGTCTCAAACTGTGCCAGCTTTAAATGTATTGTGTCTGGAAATTACCAAATTGACACGTTCGCCATCTTGCATTAGTATTGGTTTTATGTACAAATATAATTTTAATATTATTATTTCTTTACGTTTTCTTTCTACAGGGTTTACGCCTATTATTTATATTTTATAAGAGTAAAAAGTCTTTTCGATTTAAATTATAAATTTACATATTAATCTATTCCTAAAATTTGTACAGTCCGTTTATAATGACATTGGTTTAATCTTTACATCACTTTTATGATTAATCATAGTACGAAATTTCACTAACCAGACACAACTTATTAAAATCGTTCACATTAAGCGAATTGTCATTATAAGCGAGTCATATTAAAAGGATTCCACTGTATATTTATTATATGAAATATTTTTTCATTCAAGAAAACGTAAAAATAAATAAAAAAGAACTCACAATTCCAAGGTTCCTCCAGTCCATCAAGTCAGAGAGTCGTTCCGTTCGATTCCTTTGAATGACTCGTTGTCGTCTGTTCAGGTTGGAGAATTCAAACATGTAGCTGGCGAGCTGTTGAACACTGGCTTCGATGTCCTGGTGCCTTCTGTCCACGATGTAGATTCCGTAGGACTTGGGATCGGCGATGTGCTCGGCCATGAAGCAGCCGAAGCCTGACAAATTGGTGGTGATGCTGGGAATTCCCATGACAGTGCACTCGGCTGGAGTGTATCCCCAGGGCTCGTAATACGAGGGGAACACGCCTAAATGACAACCTCTGACAAACTCCTCATAGTCCAAACCGAACAGGGGATTAGTTTGGTTCAAGAATTCAGGGTGAAAGACCATCTTAACTCGATCGTTGACCGTGTTGAACATTTGGCAGCGACGGATACTGTTTAGAACAGGATCATTGTGGTCATCGATGATGTTGTGAGTGGTGATTGGGGGCATGGAGTCTCTCTGCAGGGCGTACATACACCGCTTGATTTTCACATACTCGTCCTTGGTGAGGAGGTCCTCGGAGTTTGGCAAAATTCCCGTCAGACAAGTGTCGTACATCCTCTTTCCAATGTCCACCTGAATTTTGTGCAAAGTGTCTCTTAGGGATTTAGTAACGGCATGTCCTCTCAAGGATTCCACATTGAAGTTGTTGGTTTTAGTGGGGAAAATGAGGAAAGCGACCACTGTCACATCGGGCAGGGAGTTTTTCAGCATGAAATTCAACCTAGCCAACGCCTCAATGAAGATATCAGCCCCCTTATTGCTAAACTCATATCGTCCGGCGATGAAAAAGTACAACGTCTTATCTAGATTAAAGTCAAAGTGACCATAAAAGTGACCCCTCACAAATTCGTTCAACTTCTCCTTGTAAATGGCGTGCAAATTCTGGAACTCGTGAATGGCGGAGAATTTCTTCACGTTCAACCCGTTGGGGGTGATAAAGTCTGGCTTTCGTTTGAGAAGATGCTCGGATTCGAGGCCAGTGATTTCAGAGACTGTGGTAAAAATGTGGCTGAGGTGAGTAGAGGCCCTTTCCAGGCAATAACGATGGTAGATCTGCCTCTTTCCAGCCTCTTCGTCGACAACGAATTTGTCCAAGTTGTTGTAAAAGTCCGTTTTGCCCGCACATAAGTACCTTCCCAGGAGAGTGGCGTGAGTCGTGAAGACAGTTCCGATATTTACGTGCCTAGTCCGTAGGGCTATTAATCCCAATCCAGCTTGCCACTCGTGGAAGTGGGCTACAATTCTCGGCACGCCCATGTCGTTCTCTTCGCTGTACTTCTCACAGCTGATTCTGAACTCTTCCAAGAACGTGGCCACCAAATATCCAAACAAAATTGCATCATTACTCTCGCAATCTCCTCCAGGAATTCCGATATGGCAACTGTCCCATAGTTCTCGTTTAAACTGGTCCAAAAGCCAGGCTCCAGACTCCAAATCAATCAAGATTACTTGGGGATTTCCATCCACAAGCCACCGCCCAGTGTGAACGTGGAATCCCTTCTTTTTCGTCTCGACAATGGCCGAGTAAAAGGGATTGTGGGTTGGGAAATCGAACTCTTCAAACTCCGTCCTGGCTGTCATCTCCTTATAAGGACCAATCAAGCAGTACTGATCCCCCATCTCCTCCGTGGAGACATAGGCCTTCGACCTGATGACCGTGTAAATTCCTCCAACTTTAAAATATTAAAATTCTAATTAATTTTCCATTTTTTGGGAAAATTTTAAAGAAAAATAATTACCCTTGTTGCAGACCTCCCAAGCCACCTCGAAAGTCCATCGGTTCTCCAGGTTGGCACCATGTCCCCGGTCGAGGAACTCGAGCAGGTCCACCGTGGAGTCGCTCCGGTAGAATCGTCGAGCCATTATCGAATGAAATTCTTGAAATTGTTTGTTGGACGACGACGAAACCGGGCAATGTCACTTAAAGGTCACCGCTTTTTTTGTTATTAAATAGTGCCGAAATGATAACTGTTCCGCGATGCAACTTAGCACTAGACCAACCAGCACTAGAGCCTCTCAAGACGCACATGAAACGGTTTAAACTATTTTAAGAGCATTCCTGGTGTGACTTTGTGCCGCGTCACAATCACAGAACACGACTTTCCGCGTCCGCCGTCTCTCCACTTCTCTGTCGGGGCAAGACATTTCGGTGTGCGGCAGTCGTCGTCGTCGTGTGTTTGGTGCGCCAGAGCGCAGGTACCTGTTTTTTGACAGTCCACTTTCCCCCAATCTTCTTATTAGCCGTGATAAGCCGATTATTATTATTTCTTCCTACTCGTATTATGTAAGACCAGTCAATGGATTGGTGGATGTCTCTTTTGTGATTGTTATTCTCCCTATTTCCCTTGTTGAATTATCTATGACTGGTACTAGGGAGATATTTTTTAAATAGTTATCTTTTACCTACAAGTATAATACGCAAACAATTATCAGTATTTTTTTATTAACTATACAAACTTTAATGATAAGAGTGAGCTATTAATATATATACATCTGCAAAAAACGATAACTGTATAATATAGTTGACAATTCTGGTATTTCTGATAGTTGTTTATATCAAGTTTGAAAAATCTATTTCGGAATTCTTATGAATAAAAAATCTATGCTCTGCCAATTTAAACGATTTTAATA
The DNA here is from genome assembly GCA_001014945.1 of Clogmia albipunctata. Taxonomy (NCBI): domain Eukaryota; kingdom Metazoa; phylum Arthropoda; class Insecta; order Diptera; family Psychodidae; genus Clogmia; species Clogmia albipunctata. The sequence continues at coordinate 13,031 of JXOV01020185.1, read as the reverse complement.
TTATACTACTATTTATGCCTTATTCTATAAAATGATTATTACTGTATTAATATTCATTTTAGCCTTAAGGATATTTTTAAATCACTCTAGTTTTTCAAATTAGATATTAGGTATAAACCGCCTAGACGGGGGCCGGAGTCATTACCCGGGCCCCATAAATTATATTTATATCAAGGCGGTTTAGACTTAATAGTGCTTAACCGTGAAAAAGGGTAGGCAAATATTTGGCTGGAAATATACTGGAATTCTAATATATTTTACTTGAATCCAATACTATTATATAAATGAATAGTTTTAAAATAAAATTTTGTTGAAACTCAAATCTACAGAAGTTTCATTAGAAAATCTGCTAGTTGGTTACTACGATTGATTTTGAATTGGACTTTGAAATTGGAATGAAATTTCCAGTCACAATACATTTAAAACGAGGATGGGCTGGAAGAACTCTAAGCCATTTTTTTTATATGGAGCACGGGCGATTTGTATGAAACTGACACAAAACGGAGGACGAGTGTGGTGAACCCCTATTATTTCATATTTTTTTAAAATAAAATGATACAGAAAAAAATTACATCCATTTTTTTATTTCTTATTTGTAGTTTAATGACTTGATATAATTTATATCATACTTTTAATATTTTACCAAAAACGTTTTTATTAAAATAAGACAAAAAGGTATTGAATATTTCGTATTAGAAATATATTTTTTAAAATTGATGGTAGTAGTTTTATTATACTAAAATTAAAAAACTTCAGATTGTGTTAATTATATTAGAGAATATTATATAAGAATAACTACAGGAAATATATAATCCAATATATAAATTTAATCGTATAACATCACAAATTTATGTATTAAATTTTAAGCATTTTTGTTAAAAACAAGAAACAATTTGTGTTAAAGAATAATAAAAAATATACAGTAGTCTGCTTATTACCATATATATATATTAGACTAAGGATAATGCTGACAAACTCTTTGTACAGACAAAATCCCTTGGAACGGATCGGCAAGATATAAATACATCGGTTAATATAGACAAATAAAATTTGGAATCATAATTGTAAAATTTGGTGTTTTTACTAAAAATTATGTTAGTTTATGTATAAGAATCTTTAAGGAAATCTGTTAAAATTGTCTCATGTGATATCTAGGTATCAGTGCTCTGCGGCGAGTACTCAGATCGAAGGAAATCATTTCAAAAAAAGGAATTTTTTATTAGGTTTTTTATCTTCTTCGAATTTTATGACCGAGTACTCGTGATAGGCAAACCAGTAAGCATAAAAACATTACAGATATACAGAAGATCCTAATTTATCCTAGCACCGATTATCCTTCATTCCAGACACTAGTAACATTTGGGGGCGCCGTATTATTTGAGGCGCATTTGGATTATGTGATTTGTCCCAGTGTGATTTGATTTTCTCCTCAATTACCAAAAATTATTAGTTCGCCAACATCTATGGCAAAACAGTTTGTTTTATTGCAAATAAATGACAATCCGATTTTTCGATTATCCAAGGTACCTCCTCCCCACATTACCTCAGATAAACGAGACTCTACTGTAATTGTTATATCTGAAGCATTTTAATTAGAACCAGAAATAAATAAGAATAGAAACCAATATATTAGTAATATTAATCGGTTTGAACTGCTATTGCTTTAAATAATGAATACTAATTGAAGTCACATACAGAGTTAATAATTTATTGTATGAAACTAAATTTCTAATTCAAATATTATTTAAATTAGTGGGAAACCTGATATAAGTTCATTAAATTTCAATGTTCATGGTTTTTTACATAAATTGAATAAAAAAAATATTTCCATTATGAATTACATTTAAAATCATAACTTTCTTAAATCATAACCCAGACTTATTTTTATAAAACAATTGATTGCAATTAATGAAACGCAAAAAGTATTTCTGCTTAGCTACGACATAAATCTATCAAATATCACTATCGTGAAGAAAAAAACCTATCATTAACGACTGCCATAAACCAAGTTTTATTGATTTGATAACTTAATCACTTAAACCCTTCCAAAACAGCACCAATCATAGATAAACACTTTTGAATATTTCATAAGGTTTTTATTGTTTTCATACTTGTAAAAATATAAAACAATAGACACATTCAATTATCATTTAAATAAAGGCATTTCGCATGTAGTTTCAGTTAAATATGTGTGTAAAGTCTTAAAAGCAAAGAGGGCAAAAAAAATAATATAATATTGGTAAACTTATGTACAACGCAGTGACAATGAGTAAGATTTCTTGTTCCGTTTTTTGCAACCTTTTAAAAAAAAAAGATGTTTTTTTTCAACAACTGTTCAATGATTATTCATTTAATAGGTTGCTTGGTTTTTTTCAATTATAACCTTAAAAATTACCAAATGTTTGCGTTAAAATAATCAGTTTTTTAAACTAGGATCAATTCACAACTCGCTCATCTGCTCTCTCTTTTCTCTTACTAGTCTACATTTAAATGTCCATGTTTAATGGTAGGAGCTTTGGAATTGAGAAACTCAAATTAATCAATAAAATGATGATGGCACCGCGGACAAAACTGCGAGGCTTAAAACTACAACATAATCTTATCTTCTATTCCATTTCTTTTCCTTTTCTTTTATGTAAATATAAAAATAAACAATTAAAATCCCACTTTTAAGCTATTAGCATTATTTGTGTGTGTTTGTGTGTTCTTTCTCTGTGTGTGTTTGTTTGTGTGTGTCTTTGTCTACTTTCGACTGTCCACGGAATATAACGAGACCGTGTTGTCCACAAAACCAGCCGCCAGACTGATCTTGTGCGGATGAAAGCTGAGGCATTGCGTCTGGGCGATTTTAGGCCCCATAAATCCATCGTGGCTTCGTATCGTCCCCAGATTCCTTCCGTCCAACGCGTAAATACTAATCATTTGATTGCCACTAAAACGGATTTTTTGCAAAAATTAATATAAATTAAAGACCATTAAAAATTAAAGGAATATTTACCATGCCACAATGTCCGACATTGTATGAATTGAAATCGCAGTCACTTCACTCATAGTATTCCAGCTCTGGATGGAAGACTTTTTCCTAATATCAAACGATCTTATATTTCCTTGGGAGCTGAAAAACAGAATAAGAGCCAATTAGTTATTTAATATAAAACATCTTTAATTATTATTAATATTTATAAGTATGTGTATGATTGGCGCAGAAGCCCCATATGTCCCCCCTCTTATATCGCCCTAGCTCTCCCTGCCTATCACAATTTCTGATCCATACTTCAATACAATGATTCCTATGATTAGGATACGATAGAATAAAAGTGTTTTTAGACCCGGGATCCAGCATTGCACACAAGGGCAGTATAGGTCCCGACTCTCGACACTTTGTAGGAGGGGTTTGTTGTTAGTTACTATATGTATTTGTAGTGGTTAAAGGAAAGGTGAAACTCCCCTGGTTGTAATTCCAATCCATTTCCAGTTTCGTCCCCCTTTCCCCACTCCTTTCCAATTAATGTAAATATGTAAATAGAAATAATAATTATTGGCGAGAAAATAAACCGGTCTCGATCAACTTGTTGGACGTTATCTGCAAGTTGACCACTCTTGTATTTCGGACCATAAAGTAAAGAATTGCGTTTCTCCACTCAAATGCAATAGTCGAATTATTTCTTTTACGCTCATTATCTTTTCTCTGTGACTGCGCTGGTAATATTTCATCTTTCAGCAGGGAAAGTAAATCGAGACTAAACACGGTGAGTATTGTTGCTGGAGGCCCACTCCTAGGTAAATTGCACGGTGAGTTAAATTTAATATGTGACCACTCTGATTCGGCAAGTGATTAGTCAAATCAGTGGCCTCCATCAGACCAGCGCGCCACATACTGTTAATTTGAGATGTCATCGAATGCCGGACTACATAAAAAAAATTATGAGTGTGTTTTCTCCCTGCACTGATAGCACTAATGTTTATAAGAAAGACTATATATTTAGAACTACAATAAAATAATCAACGAAACTCGATTTAATAAGTAAAGTTTTTTGTTTGAAATGTTAAATTTTTTATGGAGTAACGCAGTTGGTTAAGCATCGTCACAACATTGGTTACCTCGAAAATATCGCAGATTCGGATCCAGTACAAGCAGTGACTTTATATTTTCAAAATCTTACTTCAACTAATTACATTTGTGTAAAAATGTTTAGAAAAAAATATCTCCAGCCTCAACTGCCAAACAACTATTATCGTCAATACTATTTGTTTGACTTAGACTGGTTTTCAAAGCCTGTGTGGAGTGCACAGAATCAAAGGGATAAACCTAAAAATTTTATAATACGAGAAATTTGTTGCCACTTAAAAATAGATACTGATGAAAGTCACGAAAGGAATGGTCTTCTTTGTAGTATGTGAGTTCTGTTTCGGTGACAAAAAATTGTCAATACATAGACTATATATAGAATCATTTGTTTATGGTGCTAATCACATCATAACAATATTGATTCATAGAAAAGCTATTCAATTGTTAATATACTTTAATTGTAAAATATTGGCAAATGAATAGATTGGGCAGTTGAAACTTTTGATTATATAACACCAATTGCTTAGACCCAGACCAGTAACGGTTATTGTGTCATTGAGGGAGAGAATTTTTATGTTATGATTATCAAAATTGAACTGGACTAGAAAACTATGAAAATGGAAAAATAAATATAGCATAAAATTAATTGGGGAAATCGAAGAGCGAATGAATGTCTTATCGATCGTGTTTTGAACTACATTTCATGTATTTTTAAATTTAATGTTTTCTTTAAATTTAAATATAAAATTTAATGATAGTCATAATCAATCCTGTTTGATTTAAAAAGATAGAGAGAGAATGTAAAACGTCTATCTCATTATTTAAATAGTCATAATTCAACAACTGTAAAAAATTCTTTAAAGCCCAAGTGCTATAAGAACGTCTTTTACACACAAAATTTTAGTACTATAATTGTAATTTTATGCAACAAAAATGAAGTTATTTTAAAATAACTGCAAAATAGCGGTAAAAAAAGTAGCAAACTCACCACCCCGAGATGAGATTTTCGCAGTCGTCCCTGAGAACCGCGGACAGGATATTCGCCTGGTGTTCTCTGTAGGTCATGATTTTCTGTGGGGAGGCCCTCTTGTCGAAGATCCTGACGCTGCCGTCGGCGAAACCGGCTGCAATGAGCCCCTTTGGAGAGCTGGAGATGGTCTTGACCGTCGAGTCCGCGTCGAGGACAATGTCACCGAACTTGAGCTCCCTTTCCGCGTCCCACAGGCGAATCACCTTCGAATTGCCGCCGATCACAATGTGCTGGTCCTGCTGCTGCCACGAGAGCACCATGCTCGGCTTGTAGGGGGTCGTTCCCACGAGCAGGTTCTGACTGCCTCCGATCGTGAATTGGCTACCCGAACTTAAGCTATTATTTAAATTGGAGTTTGAAGCACTTTTGGGATTATTGGTTATTAAAGCACCAGAATATAAACTATGGTCCACGTCGAGGCCGGACCAGGCGCTGATCAGGCGCGACTCATCACCGCTCGCCCTCGCCGGACGCCACAATCGAATCGATCCGTCGTCGTAGCCCACCAGCACCAAACTCCGGTCGTGCGCGTTGACAAACTCCAGGGAGGTGACTCGGATCGGGGGCTGGTTGAAGGGGGCCTGCGTGCCCGGGTTTAACCGCGGTATAAACTTGTTGTTTTGGTAGAACTTTTGAACGATTTCGGGGACGAAGGAGTGAATGGATCCGGTGCTCCAATCGTGGATCGTCACCTTGTCTCTGTAGGCGACCGCTATCTGGGGCTCGTAGGCGTGCAGCTTGACCAGAGTGGGCAAATGCTGAGTTTTGCAAACCCAGTTGTGAGTCTCTAATTTGCTAAACGGAACTCGATTCTGCTGATCTTTTGCTTCTTTTCTTAACAGTTCATTCCGCTTGAATCGCCACTCCCTTTCCAAAAACTCTGGGGCATCTCTATCAACCACTACTGTCTCCACTTTTATCTTTGGCCTTTGAACGACCCCAGAACAGTCGTCCGTTTCGTCCAGAGACAGATTCGTGAACCCAACCCGACTGATCTTTGACGGTCTCGCGAACTGGCTCACAGCCCAGGATATGTACTTGGTGGTGACTAGGGGCTTCGTGGGCGGGGGCTGGTGTTCATTAGACGACGAGTTGCTCCCCACAGACTCTGTCTCCACCCCGAGATCCGTATGATCCCTCGCCGACTGACTGCTGGTCAGAGTACTCTCCCGCGACTCCCTATCCCGATTCATCAAATAAGTACCCCTCGTATTCGGACTCGGGGGCAAACTCATGCTGTTCGTGTTCGGACTATGGCTCAAGTTGCTCCCACCCGTGTAAAACTTCTCCGGAGTCGCCTCCTTCGCCGCAATCAAATCCACCGCCTGATTCCGCACAAACTCCATCAAATCCTGCGCCATTCGCGCCACCTCCGGATACGGATCCCTCGACAGCGCCGTTATTCCGTTCCAGAACTTCATGTAAATGGATCCCACGCCAATTGTCGGCGCCCCAAACGTCGATATCCCTATCGTTTTAATGCTGCTCGAACTGTTAACCTTCTTTATGGGCGTCGAATTCCGCTCCAAACTGTGATACTTGCTGCTGGGCAACGTCGCCGACGAGCTGAACGAGTGCAGACTCGGATCTTGCAAATACGCCGACACAAACTGACTCTCAAACAAAATCACCTGAAATGAAGACGTTTAGTAATTACAATATATTTTATATTCTGTCTTATTTTATTGATTTGAGTTTCGTAATGTGCCCCTTTTTTCACTAGTGCAAAAAAGAAAATTTAAATCAATTAACAAATTTGTGCCAATCTTAAATTGTAGACCATTTTTTGCAACAAAAACAATTTGTTGATTGAAGCCATGCGTATTTTTAATAAGCAGTATTTTTAAGAGGACTGTCATAAAAGCTCGCCTTCAGCTCAACTTTGTACACTTATTTCCTAGTGAAAAACAACTGATTTCAGTCACTTGGAGTACAAATTTGAAAAAATAGTTATTTGTGTTACAAGGGCAATTTTTAAAATAAAGCGATTGTGAAATACGAGCTATTAGGCGAGTTTTTTTATCATTCTTAAGTTAAAAAACATTTTATTTTTGCAATTTCCTTAAAAATACATGAACAACTAATTAAAATTTATATGAATTTTTTAGCTTAAAATTAATATTATGACACTCAAATTTGTTCTGTTAAAGTCAATATTATGCAAAAGTGCTTTTTCTTTATTATTAAAATGTGACCTCCGTGAATGAAATCGATCAAATTTATATGTATGTCAGTTTTGTTATGTAGGGTTTAACTGTCTTTGCGGATGTATGCGTGTGTTTTTGACTGTTTTACAGGATGTTTTAAATTTAAATTAGTACAAATTAGTAATAAATCAACTGTTTACGTTTTTTTAAAATTTAATACAATCCATTAACGAACAATATTTCCTATGTGAAAGAAAGAGAAGCACGATATTGCTTTCTGCATCTTCTCTTAGAATTAGAAAAGGAAACGAAAACAATGTGAGGGAGATGAAAAATTTAAATTTGATTTAAGACAACGATTTTTTTTTTAATTTTTGTGTTAATTTATTTAAAAATGCATAAAATTTTATATAAAAACGGTATAAGCATTATTAAACACTCGGGTCTTCTTTAAGGCACTCGCTACTCTCGTGGCTTAAACCAATGCTTGTGTTTAATAATACCCTATCTTATCGACATTGTTGTCGATGTCCTGTTTTGTTCAAAATGGCACCAGAATTTTGATTGTAAAACAAATTTGTTCGTAGATTATGAACTTTCTTTTTTTCACTGGTAAAATAAAAAAATTGAAATTTTCACTTCTGCAAAAAAAGAAAAGCTAACTGATCGAAACAAAAGTGCAAAAAAAACTATTATTGGTAGTGCGGTAAAGTAATTACATTATAGGTAAAACGAAAATTTGTTCTGTCAAACTCGTTTTATAGCAAGAGGGCTATAATGAATTCTTTAGTGACCGCTTAACTGAAAAATCCTCTTTTTAATTAAAATTCAGTTAAATCTTATCGGCCTTGTTGTATAAATAACTATTATAACTAAGTTTTAATCACACTTCGAAATTTTGTCCAATAAAGTCCTTGTAAATTCTAAGAGGTTTTTTCTCAATTTAAAAATAAAGTTAAATAGATAAGTTAATGGTCTTTTGTATCAGTTATGCTCATCATAAAAGAATAATTGCCATATCAGTATGAAGGCCATCGTAAAAGATTCACATTCTCAAATCATTTTGACATTAGTTTTAACCGAATACAAAACAAAGACAAAATCACCCAGAAATAGTTCAGGGAAGAATTCTTGGCCATTAAAGTAAAGGTCCATTGAAACGGATTATCGCCCTTTTCGATGGTCAACGAAATAAGCAATTCGTTAGGCATACTCGTACCTCTGCGCCTTTAGGTAACTTCTCTACCTGGTTTTACAATATCCGTTCTCATTCTTCTTTGGATAGGATTCTTATTTTCACTTTACCCATTAAAATGATAATAGCTTTTTACGTAAGGAATGTGTGAGCTGGAGATATTTTTAATTATGAGTAATGTTTGTTTGGACGACAAAGGTGTACAAAATATTTTACGAATAAAAAAAAACAAGATAAATATGTGAAATATGATTAGTATTTTGCCTTCCAAAATAGTGGAAAAATAGTTATTTGTGCTACAAGGGTGTAAAGTTACATGTTTTTTAACGAGTGAAACGTGTGTGAAGCATTCGAGCCGAAGGCTAGTGTAACATCGTTTCCGAGTTAAAAAAACATGACTTTACACCCGAGCAGGACATAACGTTTTTTGCAACTCCACTCATGAGCACTGAAATTTTTACAATTTCACATTAAATTTCATTATTTTCAAGAAAAATTAAAAAACTGACATGTTTCACAAATGTTTCAAATGAAATGTTAACTTGTGAAGTTACCGTTAACGGTTGGAATTCATCTTAACTACTAGGTCATAAGGCAAATGCCTATTTAATTGTGACATGGAATATTTGTTTGCTTTAATTTCTGTAAAATAAATCTCCATTTAAAGCAATAAAAGGCTGTTGCTATAATTTACTTACATTACAGTTTAGCCGATTTATCTCTGGTATCTACTTAATGTGCCAAAAATCGAATAAAAATAACCAAATTATATGCAGATGGCCGTTGAAACGGTAAAGATTAAAATTTTAAAACAGGAAACGTTAATCAATTTGCAACATAATCACGGTCGTATGGCATAGCCGAGACCAATATTTTATGTAGTTAAAGGGCAACAATAGCGACCAAATTTTGACTTTGAGACAAATTTGTTGAATAGTTTGACATTTTTTTCACTAGTGAAATAAAAATTCAAAATTTTCACTGAGTCCCATTAAGTGAAACATTACGAAACTGAAATGGATATCGAAAAGCGTATGTTTCGATACGGGAGTGCAAATAGATCTTTCTTCACTCCATTTGTGATTTTCGATACTGATGTTGATAAAAAAATGATCCCGAATTGCAAAAAATAATTGATGTATATCGGAGAATGCCCTCAATTCAGTAAACGTTAATATGCCCAATTTCAATAAAACCCATTTCCTTTTCCCACTTCAGCACCGATAAAAATCACTTAAATAGATAAACGTAGATAACAAAAGTGATCATACCATCCACTGGAGAGCTGCCACTAATTCGGCCCTGACGAGGGGGCTCATGTCGTTGATGACGGTGGTGAGGAGGTTCATGGCGATCGACCTGTCGATGTTGTTGGCGTGCTCGGACCTCGTCGTCACCGAGCTGATGAAGGTGCCCAGGGCGAAGACAGCTGCCGCCCTCACCTCGGGAATGGGATCGGTCAGAAGCGGGTAGAGCTTGTCGTGAGCCATGTCTCGCACCCCGGACCACCTCGCCTTGTCGTAGTTCTGCCAGAGGTTGCCCAGGCAGATTGTCAGCCACTGGCGCAGTTTCCAGTTGGTGTCGCACAGCTGCACCAGACAAATGGAGACGAGAGAGCCCTGCAGAGCCGACTTCTGGCCCAGGGGGAAATTGTTCACGATACAGGCCAAGACAAAGGCCGACTGAGTGCGGTACTCGGGCGCAATTGTCGGATCCTGGAGCACAGACAGGAAATATTTATGGCCTTGGTCACGCACCAAATCCACTTGACAAATCTGAAATAAAAAAATTATTAATTTTTTCAGAAAATAACTCTTTTTAAAACTTGTATTTTAATATCATTTTGATTTAAAAAGAGTTTTCCATGATTTTGTATAATCGGATCATGACTGTTTTCAATATTGATCATTGAAAGTTTTACTTTTTTAGAATTTTATAAAATAAATGCATAAAACATTGCATACAACACATCCGAAAAACCATCCCAAGATCAAGATAAAATAATAACTAGCTGTTAAATCCAGTCTACAAATTGAATATTCCAATTAATTATAAAATAAATGTATAAAGTTTTAAATGCTGTACACGGGCGAAAACAAGCACTAAGTTCGTGGTTTAATAATAGTTCGCTTTTTACCTATACAATACGATTTTCATTTTTAATTTTTAAATTTAACGGAGAATATTTATACAAATAGCTCTATGAGATAATGCATTAATTAAAGCTAGGATTTTAGACGAGTGTTTAATAATGCTTATCGACTGTGTTTCATACAAGATTTTATGCATTTTTAGAAAAATTAATAACAAAATTTTTAAAAAATCGTAGATTTTCTCAAACCAAATTAGGTTTTTCATCAAATTTTTGTTTCTGTTTCATTTATACAATCCAGAGAAAGAATTATATCTTGCACAGTTGAAATTTTCGTTGTTTGAAAAACAGCAATTTGAAGTAGACGTCCAATATGTGTAAAATTAAACCATTTAAAAAAAAAAATATCCCCAAATATTGACTTTGAGACAAATTCAAAAATCATTTTTTTTACTAGTGCAATAAAGTGAAGCATTATGAAAATCAACTCGGTGTCGAAAAGCTATCTTTTCGGTACAAAAGTGTATAAAGTAAAATCAAAATATTCTATAAAATTTCAATGTTTCAAAACTTTTTAAAATTGCATAAAACTTTGTACAAAACACAGTCGAAAAAGGATAATCAAGGTTTAATAATAGGTCGCTTTAGTATTTCAGTTTAATAGAGAAATAATCTTTAACTCACGCTATCCACGGCCAGGATTTTGGCCCAAATGAACACCAGAAAGGGTCTCAGTTCTTTAGCGGAACTTTGGAGCAGCTTTAGAACATAGGGAAAGATACCGACGCTGAGGGCTAGGTTCACGGCCCACGGACCCAAGTCCAGGAATCGACCGAGCAGCTCGAGGGCTCTCAGTCGATGGACTTGGGACAGGAGCACTTGAAGGACAATTGGCAGCTGTTCGGGGGGACTTCTGTCCTTGGATCCTCGGTCCAGCCACACCTGGAACGCGGTCAGTTGCTCTTCGAAGAAGGGGGAGTGTTGGAACGGTTCGCCGTTCTTTAAAATCCTCGGCAACTGGGAGAGGGCCAGATCCAGGGCCAGGTCCCACGCCGTCCACATCGGGTGCCTGTAGCCTTGGGGCAGCGCGGGATAGGAGATCGGCGTGCAGTCGTAGGACCTCAGAATTCTCTCGGCCAGCAGGAAATTCCTGAACAAACTGGCTACGAGCAGATCCTGGCGAAATAACTTCTGGAACAGGTCTCGGGGCAGCGTGTTCCAGGCTATCGTGTCCGTGATCGCCGTGAAAATCCAGTTCAGCTCGCCGAGCATTGTTCGGCGGTCATTTAACTGGCCCGGTATCCGCTCTATTAAATCGTAGTTCACGTGCGGGACCAGCTTCGAGGTCCTCTGCAACGTGAACCATTTAAGGGCGATCTTTATCGGGGTCGTCAGACAAGCGGTGAACAAATCAGCTGGCAATTGAGGATTCATCGGCAGAATCTGGTTCGCTGCACACGCCGCCAACTGGATGCAGTTCTTGTAGGTGATCTTCGGGACCTGGGACGCTGCTCCAGTCCCATTCCCAGCGCTCGCCTGTTGCTGCTGCTGCATTTGGTCCAGTTCCCGTTCGTGGTTCTCAGCAAAGTTGTTGAACGCGTTCACAATAATACCCGCATTAGAACAGTCGTACACGTAGATCGAAGGCGCTCCCATCCACGTTTGCAAGTCGTAGATTGAGAGCGGAATATATTGAGTGTAGTTCTGGAATAACAAATAAAAATGGAGAAACTATTAATATAACATTCACTTAAGACAATTCAATAATTGATTTAGATTTATTCTTTAGTATCTAATGAGCTTGTCACACCAAATTTACTGCTCGTGGACGATCCGCCCCCATTTTTAAAATCCAATTTCCCAATTAACTGTTATGATTAGATAATGAAATTGCATGTCTATGGAATCTTCGTTTTATTGCCCATGTTTCGCACTTTACGAACTTAAAATAGACCAATTATTAACGGCGCAATGACGGTTTGAAATTCGGCGCTGTATCAGCAAGTACAGTTATTTCTTCAGACTTTTGAAGATAAGAAAAATAAGGGGTCCAATAAGAAGCCGACAAACGCAATAACCAAACTTCCCCTTCGTTCTCAGTAACCCTGCGACGCACCATAGACAAATTTGGTGTGATAAGCTCATATTTTGGAGAGTGATTAAGAAAACAGGAAGAGTTGTATACAGTGACGAACCATCTTTAATGACAGTATCTGTGGCGTCTATTTTGTGATGGCATTAGATATCTATAAACGTTTCCATCGACTTCTAATGAGAAATGTGCCAAAACTTGCATCGCACTGAAGTGAGCTTATTAAATTGTATTTAATGAGTCTTTTCCAGGGCCGTGTTTCTATAAGCTCACCAAGAACTTTAGCTTTTGCCACTGCGAAACGATTTATTAGGGTAGTCAACCAAATAGTAACGGCTTTCATTAATAACGTAGCTATATTTGACGTTTAATTTCTATCCAAAAAATAATTCGATTGATTTTGTTA
>JXOV01020159.1:0-10780 GCA_001014945.1 Clogmia albipunctata | reverse complement strand
TGGTTGAGGTTGAGACTACCCCAAGTTCCGTCCAGGAATGTTGTGGGAAAATTACTAATGGCGCAAAATAATTGACTGGATCCGATTACAACTGGTAGAGGTGCTATTAATATTTATTGGAATATATACAGATATCTCTTATCTACTGTATATAACCACTCTGTAATAGCTGTTTGGCCCACTGACGAGGAGAATGAAAAAAAAACACAAATGGGTAGATTACACAAAAACCTTTATGGTCTTCTATTGTTCTCTTGTTTGTTGAAACTTAAAACAAGTTTTGGCGAATATTTCCCGATATAATAAATATATCAAACTAGATAGATAGAGGAAATTATTCTGAATTTAGTGGCATTTTTAAAATTCTTGTAAAGTTATTATTAGCGCTGTTATTTAGGTTTAAACCTTAATTTTCCAATTTCCTCCTTTTTTTCTTTTTGTTTATTTAATGCACGAAGCGACCATAAAACTCAGACGGGTAAACCAATGGCTAGGCAGAAAACGTGTTGAAAGTGAAACCTGGTGTTTGTATATTATTTGTAACTCTTATGTGCACACAGAAGTGGCTCGTTTAAACTTTTTATTCAGACTAAACATCCATTCGTTCATAAACAAGTACACATACATTGGTTTACAAATACATATATAAAACATCAATTGCATTATTACAACAATATTAAATATCTATAATTTTTTTCACAGGAACAAAAATAGTCAACGTGGGATCTATAGCAATCCATCCTGATTACAAGCCCGATGGAAAATTTTATTCGGATATTGCAATTGCGAAATTTATGGAAGCCATAGAATTCTCGGAAATAATCCAGCCAGTTTGTTTGTGGAGTGGAAGTACGGACATAAATGAAGTTGTGGGTCAAATTGGAGTCGTTGTTGGTTGGGGAAGGGATGAAAATGGAAATCCAGTCACTCCAGAGCCGAAAAAAGTGCAACTTCCAATTGTATCTGACGTAAATTGTCTGCGATCGAATGAAGCGTTTGCCAAGATCACAAACGAACGGACGTTTTGCGCGGGATGGAGGAATGGTACGGACGGACCGTGCTCAGGTGATTCTGGAACTGGAATGATGTTGAATAGGGACGGAGTCTGGTATATCAGAGGAGTGGTGTCCTCCTCTTTAATAGATCCAGAGACATCAACCTGCAATTTATACGAATATGTCGTCTTTACGGATGTCGCAAAGTTCTCCAGCTGGATTGAAAGTAATATGTCGTAATTGTAATATATCATGTTATGTAAGATTTGAATAAATTGAATTTTTTTAACAAAAAATAGAAATAATTGTTTTTTTAATTAAAAAAAATGTTGTTGTGGATACTTAAAAAACTGTTCACAAAATAGTCACAATTTAAAAAAAATGAAGAAAGTTACAAAACCAATTGATAATCATGTTGTCTGGATTCGAAGTCACACTTTTGATCATATAGAACGCTTATAAAGCAATGTGAGTGATTTTATTGTGTTCAGATGCCTTTTTGCTCTATTGAGTTATTATAAAATGATCTGATTAATTTTTGAACATGGTTAAATCAAGTTTTTGAGAAAACTATGGGGTCAGATCAGAATTAAGGGCAGAGATAGGAAGACTTTTTCAGAGGAGGGCCGGATGAAACACACAAATTATCTTTACGGGTCGGAAAAAATTAAAAAAAAAAGAAAATTATTTTATATTTGACAAACAAAATTTTGATTTTTATACCACGTACTTAAAAACTGTAATTTTAATAGGATAAAATTACAGTATTTAAGAACGGGAAAATATATTTCTGTAATTCCGTATCGAAAAGTAGGTTATTCTTAACGGAAATTGGTTCTGTAACCGTTTACTTTACAGCTCGGAGTGCTGTAATATTTCAAAATTTGTACGTCACTAATTTAATGAAATTACATATTGTTGTCATAACCCAATCTCTACAAATTTATTATTTAAATATTTTAATTTGAAAATTTCGTTGTGAGTAATCCCATCTCACTCTAATAAATCGATTGTAATTTTAAATTTAAATAATTTGTTAGAGAATTTCTATCCCTCTCCAATCAATTCAGATTTTTTTAAGAGCTGGTTCTCCCTCTAATTTGATTAGACAAGCTCCAAACTGTGTCTTACTTTTTTCAAAACTCTTGCAAACGCTTTTATTGGTAATTATCGATCAACAGGTAATATTTTACAATTATACAAAATAGCGTTCAATACACATGTAAAATAGGTTTTTACAGCACTCATTTATAAGTAATAAACTCTATAGCACTTGTATCGAAATAAATTATTCTTTATTGTTGTATAATTTTACTTAGTTGGTTTTCAAAACCATGCCGCGGGTCGGGTTAATTACCGGATTTGGCCCGTGGGCCTTAGTTTGCCCATCACTGGTTCAAGGGAATTGGATGGGAACGTTTATAATAGATAATTCACAGTATATATGGGAGAAAGGAAGGTTCCAACTTTTAATCGCTCACGTAGAACAAAAAGTTGTTTTTCTTCTAAAATTATGCATTTAAATTATTTCGAATTTTAAAATGACCGGAAAAGAATTGAAACAATTATAATTACAATTGTATTAAATTAAAATTAAAGATTTAGTTCTGATTTTATAAAGGGAGGGTAAAAGAAACAGAAAACATTTCTAGACGTAAGTTTTGGCAAAAACTTATAGTTTTGTTTATTACCTACATAAAATATCGCATTCTATCATTTCATTGCGTACGTAAGATTAAAAATACCTATATAGTATTGAATATTAGAACTGACCTACAAAGCAAACTAATTTATTCAACACCTTATCAGGTGTAAGTGGATTTTAAGAATATATTAGCTAATTTCGTTTTAGTTCGTGTTCCATTTCATTTCTAGAGAAGTTCAATAAATTGTAAGAAAAACTGAATGAAAAACTCGTTGATCTAATTTCTATCAAGTCGACATATATTTCTTGGCAAATCTATGAGGACAACGACATTATTTTTTTAAAGGCATCCAATAACCGTATATGCCGATAAACGAATTATTAGTAGGTTCTTATAAATTCACTATTAGTATCTTGAATCGGGCATTTGTGGCTGTGGCTTTAGTGGGAACACAACTATGAGTGGCTCCGGATTGTGGATTTTGATATTTTACCTAAGTGTTACTCTGGTGGTTGTTTCGGGGTATACTCCAAGGGTGTGTGCCGATGATTTTTGTGTGATAGGGAAATCAGAGAATGGATTGGAAAAGTCATTCGACGCGTTTTATGGAGTGCCCTATGCAGAGCCACCTGTTGGTAATTTGAGATTTAAGGTAAGTCTACCAGTGCTTATTATAAGGATAGTAAGTTTAAGAGGTGATTTTTTCCAGAACCCTGTACAGAAACGAAATTGGAAAGGAGAATGGGATGCAACGTATCCCAGGCCACAATGTTTACAGCCCTCTCCAACTTCTGGAAGTGAAGACTGTCTGTATCTAAACATTTATCGTCCAAGTGTTAAGAGAAGGAAACCCCTACCTGTTCTGGTATTTATTCATAATGGATTCAAGTCTTTTAAATCAGGCAGTGCTTCTCCGTCTTTCTACGGTCCAGAGTACTTAATGGACGAACAAGAAGTCATCCTAGTCACGATCCAATACCGACTTGGGATATTTGGATTTTTAAGTTCTGGCGATGAAAATTGTCAGGGAAATTTCGGGCTCAAAGACCAAAATATGGCATTAAAGTGGATTAAGCAGAATATAAAGAAGTTCGGAGGTGATCCCTACTGTGTAACTCTGGCTGGACATACTGACGGTGCAGTTGGAGTTCATTACCAAATGATGAGTCCAAAATCAGACAATTTGTTCCATAGAGCTGTTTTAATGTCCAGCAATGCTTTGGTGTACTGGGGGATTATTCGTAAACCAGCAGATCAGTTGCGAGAAATAGCTGGGTTGGCAAGCATTCCGTCTTTTTCAACAGTTGACACTAGTACAATCGTCAATCATTTGAGAGACCTTCCTGCAGAATCTGTTCTGGACCTTTCCACCAAAGTGTATGAGTTCCATGCGAGTTTAGGTGCTTTTAGACCGAGCATCGAGGGCAAATGGAAAGGAGCCTTTATTACCGATTATCCAGAACGTATTTGGAACAGTGGGAAATTCGATCACAGACCTCTATTATTAACCTTCACGGCTTATGAAGGTGCCATTATGGCAGATATGGTCTTCAATCAAACGATTCTCGATACTATCAATCCGGACGTGAATACAGCTCTTGTGGCTGGCACCGAAATATCTCTTAGTGCTGCGGAACTGGTTAACTCATATTATTTCAACAATCAACCAATTTTGGTTTCAAATGCAATGAATGTGCTCGCGGTAAGTAAAAAGTATTTAGATTTTAGAAGAGTTATTAAACGTGCGCCACCTAGAATTACAGCAAGCTAAATTCATACAAAAAGACAGTTTGCTTTGTTTTCAACTCTGTTTTAAACTGAGTTAGCTTTAAATGTATTGTGCCTGGAAATTACGAAATTGACGCGTTCGCCATCTAGTGAAATATTTTTGCACTTCTTGAATTAAATTAAAAATAGATTTTTTAAAAACACGTTTTAAACAGGATCTGGAAGATGTGTCATGAATAAAATAATGGCAGTTATCAGATTTTATAGTGAACCTTCTTAAAATTTGAGTTTTACCAAAATTTTAATTTAAATCCATTTATTTGCATTAGTATTGGTGTCGTGTACAAATATTATTTTAATATTATTATTTCTTTACGTTGTTTTTCGCCGCGGTTTAGCACTATTTTTGTAGAGCTCAAAATAGGTATTTGTACTACGAGTAAAACTATATAAATAGGGGTCTGATTCGTTTTCAGGTTATTACTCTAATATCCATTGCTTTATTTGAATATCATAAACCATTCACGATATTAGGGTATTAACTGTACGAGAGTGATTAGGAGATGTATACGTATTGTGTACCTTTTCTCGTTTCTCTTTTGAGAGAAAAACCGTTCAAAGTGAAGTTTGAGGTCCAAGTTTTTTTTAAAATTATTTACTGATTAACAATTAAACGAATTAATTGTTTAAAACATTTTCTAACACAATCAAACTTTCAGTCAAATTTGACATGAGAATTTTTTTAAATCTCGAGTTAAAGCGTATAGCTCGATCAGTTTTTTTTTTAAATAAGGAAGAAGAACGATGTCGGTCTAACATTGAAATTTTAGTTTTGAGAGGGATTTTGATGGGGAA
The DNA here is from genome assembly GCA_001014945.1 of Clogmia albipunctata. Lineage (NCBI taxonomy): Eukaryota > Metazoa > Arthropoda > Insecta > Diptera > Psychodidae > Clogmia > Clogmia albipunctata. The sequence continues at coordinate 5,556 of JXOV01020159.1, read as the reverse complement.
CGTAAAAATTGGTGAAATAAGTTTTATTATTGTTTCACGTCGCTTTTTGTTGGACCACGTTTAAGCTGGGTAAAATAACTTTGACTTTCCATCTTTGCGCATAATGAGTTGTTAATAAATACGTCAAAGTGAAGTCACAGGCTGGAATATTACGACAAATCTGTCGGAAAGTATTTCGGAATGTTCTACCAGTGGTCAGTTTCACTAAGTTCGCTGTTCACTGTTCACCGAGTCAAAGTGTTCTCTCAGTCACAGAGACGGAATACATTCATATTTCAGATTATTTCAAAGATATCTTTGTTTATAGGCTATATTATTATACTTTTGGTAATACAAACGAAGTATGGATATAGTTAGAACACATTCCTAATATTTTCACATTGAAAAACTAAGTAATCAATTAAATATGAGGTGAAGTATGAATGGCCCGGGTAAATCAAATTTTAAAACACACTTTTTGTCACCTGAAAATTAAATTTTAGACCAAAATAACACATCAATACGAAAAATACAATTATATCTTCAATTTATATAAATCAGTATTTTTATATTTTACGAAATTTACATAAAACTGAAACATTTTTCAATAATTGAAATTTCCACAATTTTCTTGTTTTTCTTCGGCAAAACACAATTTCCGCACAATAATTCTAATATAAACACTTTACATGATCATTTCAATGGCTATTTCAATTTGAAAACTTTGAAATATCAGACTGCCCTCTAGAGTCTCACTCTAATTTATGTAAGTTGGATCAAGTGAAGAAAATACACCCCAATGCTACTTAGTGTAGCGAGTTAAAGTCTGTTAAACAAGGTGCGCCTCATGTTTCAATGTTCTAGTTAAATACATGAAATATGTATCTACAAATTAACACGGAAATCTAGAAATTCTCTGTAATTTTAAGATTTGTAAAGTCTTAAATAAATCAAGGTCGACAATCACTATTTAACAAATAGGAGTTTTCTGAAATACTCGTTACGCTTGTGATTTTAAAAAGTTTTGATGTTTAGCGATGCCTTAACTATCAAACCTAGTAAATAAAAACATTATGTATTTAATCCAAATCGTATGATCTAGGACATAAAAGTCACTCTTTTGTGTAATTGAAATCGTATCAAAGGTTAAGGGTTAAACCTCGTAGACGGAGTTATTTTCATATAAATTGCCCAGGCCCCATATAAATATAATATATGTGGCCCGGGTAATGACTCGGACCTCCGTCTGGGCGGTATAGTCTTAAAGCTTTTTTTTCTTCTTACATTAAATTTTTAGATATAAAAACATTTCAATTATTTATTTATTTGGAACTATTATTAAATTTGTTGTTTTGAATTTCAGTATGAATCCGACCGAGTCAATCTATTCCCAATATACAAAACCGTGAGAGACTATCTACAATATGCGAATGTGAAGAGGAATCCAGTTTACGTCGCCAAATTCGACTTTAATTCAACATTTTCTGTGTCAAATGCTGTGACTGGAAGTACCATGAATCTCGGACAATCTCATTTGGACGATCTGATGTATTTATTTAAAATTGAAGACTATGGAATGGAATTCGTTGGCAACACAGCAGAATCGCAAATGAAACAGAAGATGGTATACCTCTTTACAACGTTTGCTAAAACTGGACACATTCCTCGGGTTAAGGATTTGGAGGAATGTAATATATGGAATTTTAATGACAAAGGCTTTTGTGAACAAGTTGTGTTCAAAAGAAATACACATACTGAACCCAATTCCATTGAAATTGGGACAGGTAACGATTTTACACCGGAAATGATTAAAATACAAACCCAGATTGATATTTTGTCTAATGCATAAATCATATTTATTTGTCTAATTGAAATAAAAAAAAATTATGGAATTTTATTTATTTTTTTTGTAGATATTAAATACTTTGAATGATTAAGTTTGTTAGCAATGTAACTAAAACGGTTAGAAAATGCCAAATAGCGCTAAAAACATATCAAAAGGAAATAAAGTAAGTATCGTATGGGTTTCTGGTCATTATGTGCGGAAAACGAGATTGCAGACAATCTAGGTGTGGGGTGGGGACATGGCAACTAAATCCCAAGTCGACTTGCCTAACCACGTCAGGCATTGATCTCGAGTTAGATCAACTCATATGGACGAAAATTACTACCGATTGAACTAGAGTAGATTGTCGAGTAACAATACAACTATGACAAGTATCAAATCTTATCAAGAGTCGGAAACTGAACGAACAGGACAGTGGCCAAACTAATGGGCCATTGCTTTCTTGGATCTAACTATCATAAAAAACGAAAGATATGCTCATTAGAAAAGGACACAATTGAGCACTTTATATGTGAATGCGAAGCAATAAAACAAAAGCCCTTCAAATATTTATAAAGTTACGTTCTTTAAGTTCTCCTGGACTCAGCGACATCCGGATTAGGTATACCCGGAGAACTAATCCATAGATAGAGATGGATGTCCTAAGTCGTGCTTGCATGGCCGCTCTTCCACCAAATCAAATTAAAATTGTAGTCAAGTTAAAATTAATTTTACCATGGTATTTATTTAATAATTCAAGCTTACGCCAGATGGTAAAAATAGTTGAATTGTGAATATTTTCTACAAATACTTTTGAATATAGGATTGTACTTTCTATAACTACCTTATCTATTTGGTCCGACCGCCGTTCATGACGAGGAGTGCATAGGCGTCAACCTAGCACTCTAAGGATTTATGTCGGTTAAAACACTGTCAAAATATGACATTCATTCAATCCCCTGTCGGACAAACCATGAGCCTAAAATCCTAAACCTATCCTCAAACTCACCAACTGGAATCCGTACTAACAGAGCGACTCTTATAACACCCTACCAAACCCAGACCCGAAAAATTTACACCAGTGGACGAATGAAGGTGACGGGCCAGGAAGGGAGGTTGGTAATCGACGTCGTAAGACCAATTATCGATTATAGAGGAACTCCTTGTATGTTTGTGAGCTATAGTCCCGAGTGTGGCTCAACGCACAACCCAACCCAACATAACATATCATAACATAACTTTCTTATGGATCTACAAAGTCCACTTAAGGCCAGAATAATTAAACAGTTTGACATGTGTTGCTGTGACTGTATTGGACTCGGTAAAGAGAATTTATTAGATATTTTAAAATTTTGTGATCAAACGAGGAGATTAGTGAAGTGTTCTTTTCGGGTTGATTTTGTCAATTCTATACGGACCAAGAAGGGAGTTTTGACGTTTACCACGGGACTGTTTTCTCGTCAAATGATTTGAAGTATAAATGAAACCCTTTTTAAAGAAAATAACTTTTTATATATATTACAAGCTGGACCCGGCAAACATCGTCTTGCCATTTCATTATTTTAAGAAAAAAAAGGAAATCGCTATTTTCAACATTGCATTTTTAGCATGCGAAAAACTTAATATTATACAATGTTTTAGATTCTAAGCAATAATAATGGGAAAAAATTGCAATTAAAGTAATCATTGGAAATAAGAATCAAATATTTTAATCAAAATTTAATTAAGCAACCCATCGTCATTTCTTTTATTTTCACTTTTTACTTTGAGAAATGGCAGGTTCCTCCAAAAAGAGTTGTAATAAATTCAGTACATGACGTTTGAAATGTACATATTATACTTTGAAATTATGATTTTTTCTAAATGTATATTTTCAAAGCCTGATCATAATGAACTTAAACAAAAGATTCTTTTTTTATTTTATATTAATCGGTAAAGTCGTTTCGGAAGAAATGCTCTTTATTGGTTAAATGAATTTGATTAAGGATAGCTTACTCATGTAAAGATGTGCTTTTCTGCATGTGTATTTTCCAAAGCCTACAATGAATTAAAAACAAAAATTTTAAAAAATTAGGGGTGTCTTAAACATTTAAGGGTAAAAAATTAGGACTTCTCTTTTTGGTCGATATTTTATATATATATTCTTAATCATAATCAAATCGAAAATGGCTCTTTCAAAAAATATTAAGGGTGACCCACCCTTGACATTATGGGGTAGAAAAATAAACTCAATATTAAGACAAACCTTCCCAACGTGCTCACCAAATTTCATTAAAATCAGTTTCATAGGAATTCGGCTTAAAACATAGCATTGTGACAAAATAATTTTGTTAGGGGTAGCTTACCCTTAACACGTATGGGTATGATTTTTTTTTAACATGTATACTTTATTGTGCTTAATTATAATATAATCTTCTTGTGTTCTTACCTTTGATAAGAAAAAATAATAAGATCCTATTCTCGTTGCTAAAATAGACCTGTAAATTAATCGCTACGCTAACACAAGAAGAACCACTCTCAGTCACAGTATATCACAATGTGTTTATTCAAACGCACTAAAACGATAATTAAAATAATACAATAATATTGAACAATGATAATTGGATCGACAATAGGGTGTTTCACAACAAATCCAAAACAGCACTTTGTGCAAAAAAAAATATAAAAAAATTAGGTGTGTTTCACCCTAAGTATTTAGGAGTGTAAAAAATCGTTGTTGACCTTTTGCCGGTCCAATCCCATACGCATACAAAATTTGATTTAAATCGGTAGGTTAGATTCAGAGAACGAAAGCCTCAAACACTGTGACAAGAGAATTTTATATATAAGATAATCTGCTGAAATACATCTTTCTTATCAAAATAAAAACTTTTGCATTAGAATTTTTTTTAAATTTTATTTTAGGAACAGTCTATGCTTTATTAAAAACAAGGTAATGAAAAATTACATATTGTATTCGATCCAATTGTAGAATTTTGCGACATCTGTAAATACGACGAATTCGAACAGATTACACGAATCGGTTTCCGGATCTGTCAAGGAGAAGGCCATCACACCTCGGATAAACCAGATTCCTTCTCTATTCAGCATTATTCCGCTTCCAATGTCGTCTTGGCAAGGTGTATCCTTTCCGTTCCTCCACCCGCCGCAAAACGTGGTGTTTGTTTTAAACTTGGCAAACACTTTGTTCGATCGTAGGCAGTTTGCGTCAGGAACAATTGGCAATTGCACTTTTCTCTGCTCTAAGGTGTTTCTGCCAGTTACATCTCTTGGCCAGCCAACGACGATGCCAATTTGACCCACAACATCGTTGATGTCCGTTCTTCCGGGCCACAAACAAGCTGGTTGGATTAATTCAGAGAATTCCAAGGTGTCATTGAGTTTGGCGATCGCAATGTCCGAATTGAGTTTGCTATGAGCCATGTAATCGGGGTGGATTACTATGGAATTCACGGTGACCGCCTTTGATCCTGTGAAAATAATAGTAATTTATTATTGTCAATATTAAAACACAACACTAATTATAAATACTTCAGGACCTACATAATTTGCTTCAATAATCTTATTGTTTCAATTTAGAGATTGATTTATTGGATTCATATATGTAAATAGGGCCTAAGTATTTTAAAAATATACACTGAATTATGGTAAAAAAAACCGCACTTGTTTTTCTGTAAAATTTTTATTACATTGCATTACTAGACCGCAGCAGTCCAATTCTAAAACTATTTATGGACGGTTTGTAGGGAATT
>JXOV01020157.1:0-52124 GCA_001014945.1 Clogmia albipunctata | reverse complement strand
AAACTGACGACCATATAAATTTAATGGATTTCTTTTACGGAGGACACACTTCAATAATAAAGAAAAAGCACACGTGCTTTAAAGAAGTCTTTAAAGCACTTGTGCTATATTAACGACTTTGACAATGCCAATTGAGTGTCTTAATATCAATATTAAGCAACAAAAATGCATAAGCATTTTTAAATACTATTGCCCTTAAAAATTACCAATTAACTAGAGTATCAAGGATAAACGGGTGTAGTTATAACTTTAATTCGCAGTGTATATAAATTCCCCAGTAAAATTTAGATGTTTGAAATAATATACTATATTTCTTTTATGTATGTAGATAATTCTGGTGATAAATGAAATCCCTGTATCCTCATTATAATTATTAATGATTTAATTCAAAACGTTCCCTGAATGATTTTACAGAATTGATTTCGCTTTTCGAATAAAATTAACAGTTCCATAGTTTAAATATCACCTATAATAATTAACCTGCGAAATAAAATATTGTTATTCATTCGGAGGCAACGACTTAATCAAAGTGTTGATAATTAGGCCCAATAAATTGACTACAATTCTCTCTAAATTGATCTGTTACTTACATAAAACGACTAACAACCTTTGTAAAGGTACCATTTACAGTCACAATTAAAATAAAGATCGATGGGAAACCAGAAAATTGTAATTTTATTCTGGGAACAAATTTGATCTGGAGACGAAGGGCTACCTCTCATTTTTAATGGGCCAGCCAGTCCAGAAATCTGAGCGTGAAGAAGGCAGAAGAGATGAACTCCAAATAATGGGGTCTTATTTAATTAATTTGTTAGCAACAACGAATTCCACTATACGTGTATAGGCGCAGTGAAAGAGGAAACCGTGAATGGATTGTGATCTTTGACGATCGTTCATTCATGGCTACAAGTATATTTATTTTACTATTACAATAATTTGTTCAAGAATGAAACCAAATTGTTGTTGAATCACAAAGAAGCGATCGATTACAATTACATTGAACAGAGGAGTCGTCGCAGAGAAGAGGATCAATTACTTGATCTTTTGATGATCATTATCGCCATTTAACCTGCGATCGTGTAGAATATTTTATGTGAGGCAATTCTGTTTAGAGTCTTAATGGGATCAGGAGCTCGGTAAACGATCAAATGATATGAGCAGAGGATCGTGTTTTATGGCATGAAAGAGAGTAAAGAACAAGGGAAGGAAACATAGAGAATATTGGGCTGAATTGACCACCCTCGAAAACGGGGCCCAGAATTACACAAAACAGTAGAAGAAAGGTATTATATGGACATGGAATAAAGACCGTCTTCCATTCTTTACCATTATTGCTGTTTAATAGATGATCAAAAGATAGAGATGTTGTAACAAGTTGCACCGACAAAGGGTGCAACTTGGAAGAGCGGCTTCTTTTTCCGCCTTCGTCATCCCACCTCGCCTCCGTTCTCACCTGGCCATATTCGTGTGCGGGTATCTCTTCAGAGGTTTTCCTCCTCCTCTTCTTCCCTCTCATCGATGTGTTTGTTAATTTTATTTGGACCATAAAGGTATTAGGAAAATATTTAACTAAACGATTTTTTGTCCCACACGAACCAACAGCAAACAGGGACTATTAGCTTAGAGGATACCGGGCGCTCTCAGAAGGAATTTATTGGCAGATTGTAATTTGGGACGGAGATTCTGCGGCAGCGTTGGTGGGGATTTATTTTATGGCATTTAACAACTTGTAACCTGTACTATTGTGGGAAAATGAACATGTAAATGATTCGGAGAAATCCCTTTAGGAGGTAGTAAACCACCTACAAACTCATCCTTCATTCATATTTCTTAACCCTTTCTCTATGGTTGCCCGTTAAATTATAAAAGCATTAATTAATTTCCGGTCATATAAAGGTACTTAACATTTAATGTTTTATATTGTTATTAGTGCAGCAATAAGAGTTTTACAAATTATCTGCAAACGTGTCTGTAAATAATATTTATTGCAAAGATACTGTTCTCATATTTTGATTTTATTATGTTTTTACAATGGTTATTTCTTTTTGTACTACTAATAAATCATAATATCCAAAAAATATTGCAATTTTTTAACACAATAATTGTATAGGTCTTATAATGTTTTCCTTTTTTGCTAGGTGCTTTTTGTACAAGTGCGAAAAAGAAATAACCATGCTATGAAATAATTGTCTATGAATCAAACTTAAAAAAAGGGAATGTATTTGAAATAACTATATTTTTCTGCAAATTATTACTTTCATAATTAAATTAGAAAAGATTATCTAATTTTTGTTTGAATAGTAGGTAAAAGGTAAACAAAATTAAAAATAATAAGAAAATAAACTAAAATAAAAAATTGACTTTTTTAATCTAAAATTAGCAATAATAGTTTTCAAAATAAAAAACACAATTCCATTTACAATTTCATCATATGTAAAGTGGTTGGATCTTTCTGATTTCCATAGTAATATTTTTACTACTGTATTTCAGGAAATGGACTCATTTCTCAGGTGTTAAGTGAACACAATCATTTACATTTAATGAAACGTGTTCACATTTTATCACAATTGCTAATCTAATAAGTATTATTACGAGAAATTTATGCAAAACATTTGCAACAAAATCTGTTGAAACTTGTAAGATAGTTTATTCAAATAGAGATACAAATTAAGTAGATCAATTGGCCAAGATTAGAGATAGAGATCCTCTTTCGCAGCTGTGCAAATGGGACGTGGATTTCATTATTTTTTCATCATTTCTATGGAAAAATTTGCGTAACTCTTTTTAATAGTTGCGGAGAATGTTTGCAATGGAGAAGACTCGTTTTAATTGAATGTATCCACAATTATCAATTGATTCTTGATATCGCTCTTCCATTTAATTATCATTATTTGCACTAGTTATTTGTTGCGTAATAAATGCCAATTATAAGCCACTTATCAATTAGCAAAATGAACGAGAAATTTGCATCAATTAAAAAATAATGAGAATGACATTCCAATATCCAATCATTTCCGTCTACAATTGGATTAAAAAGCGTCTGAAACGGGGCACAATCCAAAGGCCATGACTTCCAGCCGATTATGAATGAATGGGCCTGGAAATTAGACAACTTGATCCGAAATATCACCTCGTCATCTCACTTTCCGGCCAAAATTCTCCCGTGTAATCCCATTTTCTTGTATATTAATAAAATTATGGCTTAATTTCCACACACGTTTTTATTTGTCAGGTCAGCTTTGGACTGGATCCAGAATGTGTGTGATTTGGGACCCAGCTTTGCTTGGGATGAGACGGGGAATTAAACGTATTTTTACCACCTCAGAAGCGTAGCGAATCGAAATACATTTCATGAAAAAATGTTCTCAAGAACACAGTGGATTCCAGTTGTGATGGTGATCTTTTCTCATAATGCAACATATACATTTATTTGTATGTATGAACGGATCAATTTGGAAGGTGAGCCTCTGTCTGTTAAATGTCGTCAGAAGTGGGCCAGGTATTTTTTGGGAACTGATGGTGGTCGCGGATTTCATTGGGAATCAATAGTTATAAGTATCTAGTTATTTTTAGTAAAGCATCATTATTAATATCATTAATATTATCTCTTAAGTTCATAATTAAATATAACTCGTTATTAGTGCTATTTTCGAAACCATACAAAATTAAACATGATTTTTTATAAAAGAATATTCAATTAAAAAGTTTAAATTGGAATTTTGGGCAGCATAAACACAAAGTTAAAATTGTAAAATAAAATTTAAATCATAAACTTCCTAACAATCAAGAAATCTATACAATTTCCAAAATTACTTAATAAACTGATCATGAGTATAGCTATAAATTATCTCAATTCACTGACAAATATAAAATTGTCAGTGACCGAAGATCGTGTCGACGATAAAATAAATTGCGGTTTTGAAAATAAAATTGGGTAATGCTCGTGTTTTATAAGAGTATTTATTGTCTGTTGATGAAGAAATTTGTAGGTTATTAGTAGCAGACACGATCCCGGTTGTTTTATGGTATCAATTAATAATTTTGTGAACCTCTGCTGTGGCCAAGAAGAGAGCCACTGTGATTCGGGAAGTCTTGGATTTATGACCTCCAGCGCAGCAGCATTAGCTCAACATCACAACAAACATTGCCAGACACATCCAGATACATAGTACCAACAGACAGGTGAGGTATAAAATATATATAAAAAAATTATATGTATTTCAAATTGGTTGGGTCTTTTGAGTGTTTTACGCCACAGTTCGGAATAATTTAGCTGTGGAATCTAACAACTTTAATTAGCCATTAGTTAACCACCCAGCCCAGCTACTCTTTATCCCTTCCTTGTCTCTCTCTCTCTTTGAGAAATTATTGTTTTTCCCTCCTTTTAACAAGACATTCTCTGGCATTAATTTGTCGTAAAATTATGAATTCGTTTCCATAGGTGGCTCACTTTTTTATAATATGACGAGCGCAACAAACTAAGGAAAATTAAGTAATTTAGAAAAAGAAAAACAAATTTTATACATCTTGTCTTAGTACACCAAAGTACTAAAGTCCTAATTACCTCCAGACCACCTTAATTGGCGTATTTAATCGACCATAAAGCCATTTTATATAGTCATTTTATTTTAATAGTCTGCACTTAAACTGTCGTTTTATTCTTGGCGGTGGATCTCAGGGTGAGGGGTCAACTACAATATTCCAGTCGAGATCACGTCTTAATCAATTTGATCCCGTGTCGGCCATTTTGCTCAGCCTACTGTGTTTTACGTTATTTACTCGCACGGGCAATCATTAATCGTGTTTCTCTCGAGAGACTCCAGAACCAGTGCAGTGTGTGGTCCAGTGGACTTTATTTATCGTAAAAATCGTTTTTTGTTAATTTATATCACTGCCACTACCATACTAGAGACTATGATTGTTAACTGTATTATATATTTGACGAATATATTGTAATTTTCATTATTTGAAATTGTTCACTTATATGTTAAATTTTAAAAGATCAATTGAGAATTCAAATCATTATCTCAATAAACTATTTTATTTTTAAAATGGTTTTTATATACTTGACCAATTCCAGATAGGAACCCTATTTCAACCACTGCCTGTATGTCAGGGATTACGGTGAAACTCTTCTCTGTTGTACATAAAACAAGGCGAGGAATTCGGAGGGATGTGCCTTGGGCCAATTTTGAGAGGTGAAATGGCTGGGATCGGAGAGTCATTAATATGAGCCAGTCCATGGCGGGCTTTGCCAGGTATGGGACTGGATGCCTTGTATTTTTCACACATAAAACTAATTTGGTTAACACGTTATGTGGATTCAATTAAAGTAATTGCCCATTGGACGGATGGATGGGAGGTCTCTCTGACAGAGTGCATTTCGACAGATCAGGTAGGTAGGCAAGGGCGCTAGAGAAGAACAATGCACTCTGTGGCATTCATCAGGAGCGGATTTTTCCAAGAATCGGAACTCTTTTGCCATTTTTCGGCTCACCTTTTATCGGTTTCGATTCTAAAGAGCATTAATTATGGATTAAGTTGTCCAAACACATTAGGTGCGATCATAATTCCTTCCCAAGGTGGTCATTAGGTGCTCATTTCTGCATCAATAATTGAGCTATATTGATGGAATATTAGTTATTTAATTAAGGAATATTAAAATCATTTATTTTTTGGGTTGTTCAAAATAGCTAAACTTAAAAATGAAATCCATGAAAAACGATCACTTTTAAGATATAGTTACTACATACAAAGATATCTAATAAGTTATGTATTATTATGAAGTGTAATAGATATGAATATTTAAACTTATTTATTAAATACAAATCCTATTCTGAAAAACCCATAACGACAACTTCGCTTTTCTTTACACATGCGACATTTTTTTACCATTTTTATCCCAAACGATATAAAAAATTATAATCTAGAAAACAATTTGGCTAAATGTTAAAATTCATTTATTTCTTGAGCTTCTTCATATCTAGGTCGTGCAATGAGACCAAGGATTAAATAAATAATCTGGTTTTTACCCTTCTTTTAATGCGGAAATGATGAAAACCTTTGACTTTATATCCTTGAGGCACAACTATGATAAAGATTTTTAAATAATTTTTTAGGAACACTTAACTTGTAAACCTTTGAATTGAAGCTACAGTTATATAATAAAATATTAAATTAACGACATTATACTCTTATAAACCCAAATCCAATTTGCAGTTGGTATAAGAAAAATTTTAATATGATTGATAATTTTTAATGTAAAATTTGGCATTTATAGTACTTCAATTTTAATGAAACTATTGTTGAATTATTTTGTATCAACAGCAAATTTAAATAGAATAAAATAATAAAAATATTTTGCTAGTCCTAGTGTAGCCACAGAAACTATTATAGAAGTTGATGATATCTCATTTAAGTTAATCTGTTAAATTATTATTTTCAGAGAGCAGGTTCTGTATTACCCTCTCAAAAACTATTATTAAAATATCATAATTTTATTAAATATCTCGATATCAAATAAAAGATTTTAATCTTATTATTGCAATATAATATAAGTAAGGTAACTTCTTATATTCATACTTAACAGAATCTCTTAAATGATATATATAATGACTTCATTACTAAATACATCCATTTAATAAAAAGTAAGGTCTAATTATCATAAAATTCTTAATTTTGGAGACGGTGGATTATAAGCTCATCAGAGTATCGTTCGTTGCCTTAAGTACCAGATTAGGCTTCTGGATGTAACGGAGTCAGAGAGCGGGATTGAGGGAGAGATGGAGTGGAATTTGAGGCAACTTATCGGATTAGCGCACGGTTAATGGCGATCTTGTTTGTTCAGCAGGGGGATCAGTCAGTCATTCAGTCCAGCCCTGGCCATATTTAACTACCCACAACAAGTTCATCAATATATAGTATTCCATGTATATTGGCTGGCCAGCAAGAGTACATTATAAAAGCGTTTATCTTAATTATATTTTATTATGATTGTTTCAAGACTCGGACATACCAACAAAACAACTGCCATTTGCATATACGGCCCCAGAGAGATATGCTAAGATGGATAATGGATATTATAAAAGTGATTCTCCCAGATATGGTCGACCCGACTGGCTCTCTGGGACTCTGGACTCTTTGTCTCCATAAATAAGATCACGATTCGCCTTAATAAAATACTAAATTTATTCAATTAAACAAAAATTAAGACAACAAAATAACAAGAATTTCTTTTAATCTGTAATTTATGGCGCATTAATGGAAGATTAACTCGGATGTCTAACCCTCCTGAAAACAAGCGATCATCGCTCCACTGGCACTGTGGCTGGCCTGCCTGCAAGTAAGCCTCCAAGTCGAGTGGGTTTTTTCAACTAAAATTGGGGGATTGACTGATTCTGGCATTTAATATAGTTCTAGTTGCCAGCTCTTATCGACGATTAACAAATGATTTACACATGCTTATTTTGTCAACGATAACGATTAGGCATAATGATTATTTATGGATGTTTTTGGCTAACGAGGCTGATCGTGTATAAGACTAATTACGGTACGGTATAAATTACTGACTTGATTTTCAATTTCCAGTTTTGGTTTAGAACAAAAGATAAGTATTTAAATTAATTTAAATATATAATTTAATATTTGTAATAGGCAAAGTGAGCTAGAATTTAAAAAAAAAATAAAAATTCCGTATTTGTTCTCTTAATCAAAATTTTACATTATTGAAATTTTTATCCAATTCAAAGTCTCTCTCCAAAAATTACCTTCTTTTACAAATTTTTTTTTCCTTTTATTAATTTCATTATATCTCGTTATATAATACACATCTATATTCCTTTTCTTAAATATTAATTTAGTTCCGAATATTTCAATTGTTTATAACCAAAGGTGAGATAAATGCAAATGGAATAAAATTTTAGAAAATCATCATTTCGGTCCTCCTTCTTTATAAGCTCCATGAGAAAAATTTGAGATTTTTAGTGAGATTTGGAAATTTCTCAAAAATTGCATTCCAGCAGTTTTGGGCAGCTAAAGAGACACACACAGAGATCATTCACGACAGTAATAATTGGCAAGACAATAATTGAGAAACGTGTTAAATGGGTCTCTCACAAAGCCCTGTAATTTTCAATACAACATGACACCTCTCTTTTGACAACTGATAATGGTTAAGCCCAAATTAACCATATTTCCATAAATAATAATACTATCGGTAGAATATTCAGTTGGGTGGAGGAGAGGTGCTTGTGTCTTTTGGAACAATGGAAAGTGACGATGACGACTTGGATGTCTCGTCTCTGTTTGGCAGAGAGACAGAGAGGAGGAAGCCCGATTTTATGGTCCAGAAGAAGGCACAGTAATTTTGAAAGCGAATAGGAGGTGATAATGACAATTTCTTTTCAGACTGTTTATTGCCAAATTTGTTGTGCTTAAACTCCATTTATTTTGGCAATTTCTTCAAAACTTTTTTTTTTTGCATTTTCTCAGCGAGGGAGAGGTTTTCATCTTTTTGGCTCCTTTTTGCACTACAACACAATTGTGTGTGTTGTTTAAGAAAATTGGAGGAAAAGGTCAGTGTAACGAATCACTTGTCCTGATTTCAATTTGAACGATCCTGTCGACAGTTTCCTCTTAATTTGGGCGAAAGAAAAAGAACTGGGAGAGAGATTCCGTCTTTGAATGGCCATTATTTGAGATTATGGGTGGTTTGCTGCTGTTGACAGCAACCCAACTGGACCGATAAGGACACAGGGACCGGTAACTAACCGAATTTCAGGAGACCTGGAGATAAGCCTGGAGAAGAAGGACCACCGCCACGAAACGCATTTCTTTACAATTCGAAATCGGGCACGGGACAATTTATTGTCGACCGAAATGACATAAATTGCTTCTTAGAGGGCGACAGATGCGCTCCCATTAGTTCCTCCTGAATGACTCAATTTCAGGTATGTAATCTCCTTTTCCGAATGCCCAATAATTCTTTTATCGATTTATTGGAGACCAGTTTTGAGGAGCGATAATTAAAGGTATTTGTTTATTTAGGATGTTCAATCCTTCTCAGGTGATATTAAGTATTATTCTAAAAAATACAAATATTTTTATGGCTGTTTTCCTGGTATTCCATACTTTTTATTATGTGCAATTGAAACTTCTGATTTTATTGCTGTTTATTCAGACAAATTTGGAGGTGGATGTTCATTTGAGAGATTCTTTTCATGGGAAATCTACCACTTGTTGAAAACATTATTCCTTGTTTATTTGCGTATGAGAAATCGCAAACATATTTGGTGTGTTTACCTATAAAGTAATTTATAATATTGAAAGTCACTAAAAATAGTAGGTTAGGAAATATTTGCTTGTATTTATTATAATATATTAGTTTTTATTAAGTGGATAATTCTAAAAAACACAGTTTAAAATAATTCTTTTGTGAATTTGTAGCTCATTTATGAGTTTTGATTATTCACAGATCGCTTAGTAATAAATTACTATAATAATTAAATTATCGTTTTGAATTTAGAAAATTAACTATTTTCATTATTTTTATAATAAAAATACAAATTCCTAATAACGTCCTTTGAAAAGCTGTGTAGAAACAAGTTTAGCTAAGCAATTGTTCATTTTTTGCCTAAACTGTGGATTTGAATAATAATGAAATATTCGTCCTGAGTTCTTAAGGAAATTGAATTATCAATGAACAGTAGTAGTAGTATAGTTTGGTCAGCGATCTGTTCTCTGTTATTCGGAGTAGAGAGGAGTTTAATTGTTTGTTAAACAGGGAGAACAATAAGCCTTAAGAGCATTACTATCCGGCCATCAATGGAGATTGAAGTGTAATCCCTGTCTCATTTCACAATGCTGAAGAAGAGAAGAGGCCAGGCCTAATATTATAGCTTATAACATTGCGCTTACACTCTATACACAAATGACCGGAGCCCATTATTAGGATCGGATTGCCGAAGCAGAGACTTCATCCGAGTTTGTGCGATTCAATGCCGTTCATTTGTGCAAATTTAAAGTTAAGTGCATCGCATAAATCTCTCGACGCGATTATGGACAATGTTTTCGGACAGTGAGAGAGACACACAGAGGAGGAACAGATAATAATGATGATGGTCAATCTGTTCATTGCACAAATGAAAGGTATAATCGGGAAATTAGAGAGACCTAATGAGGATACATTGTGCGCTGGAGAGAATGGCACTGAATTTATTTGTGTCACTCCATCTGGTCCTATAATAAAATTAGTATTAATTCGATAATTAAACGCCAGAAAGGCGGAAAATAAACCACCAAAATCTCAATTCTGAATCGTTGCCAAAAATAATAATTGAAACATTAAATAATAAAGTTGCATTTTATGGCACTCTTATCACAATTTCTGGATTTCACGAGAAAACATAAACTCGACTTCAAAGTGGATGATTGGCTTCTCCGATGGGGAAAGTGTTCGATGAGGCTTAATTTATCTCAATGGTGTGTAGTAAACAATCGGCTAATTGCTTCCGAATTGCCGAGCACTTAATGGAACAGATGCACGCCACCGAAACGAAAACTGCCACCGCCATCGAAGGTCCTTTTAGAGCCACTTGAGTTTACAGGAGAAAGACTAACCGACTTTCTAAGCCATAAATTATAGTAACCGAAAAGAAGTCCAAAGTCATATGTTCTTCAATTATTTTAAACATAGACTCTCGATTGTCATTGAATGATGTAGGAGGATATTTACAGAAAATATCTGGATAAAAGACTTATTTCAATGAACACAGACGCACTTCTTTACGACCCTGTGAGATACAATCTGAGCATGTTAAACGTGCCGTAATGCAAATTTAAGAAACCACAGCAATTTGAATTATTATTGAAATTGAATGAAAAGATGAGCACTGTTGATGCCTTGTTTGTTGTCTGGACTCTCTGCGGAGATGTTGTATATTATACACATATTGTGGAAGGGGAGGTAAAGGTGAATGCTTTCAATTTTTATAGTCCAACACAATATAAATGGAATTTAATTTTGGAGAGAGAGATAAAGCGCCCTTTATTTGGAGCAAAAAATGAAACTCCATTATAATTAGTTCTAATAAATGTATTTTTAGCCTCGGGTGAGTGGTCTGATCTGGTCACACAGCAAAGTGGTCGTCTAATAGTCTCAGAACACCATGAATATTTCATGACATTCCCTATCTGTCGCATTCATCATCATAACCATATTCAAAAGGTAAGAAATCGTTATGTATAACAGAAAAAATTGCCTTGTCTCTCCAGACAGTACATTATATAATAATCCGCCTTTATACTGACCATTTACTGTTTCGCTAATTTCGGATTTTATTGTGGATTTAAAGTCGCGACGCACAAATAACCATTTAAATTAAATTGGAATTGCAGAGAAATAAATAATGAACACGTGACTTTTTTATTCCACATCACATCTTCATAAAAATCGCATCTCAATTCTGAAAAGAGCAATGGATATTCTCTTCTAAAAAGCATTTTGGAATTATCTTAAATTAAAATATTTTTCTTCCTCTGTTACTGTTGAAATCTTCTTTGGATATGAACAGTTTTGTGACCGGGCGACTGCTAGTCTCTCTGGTGGCTGCTGCTGCTGCTGTCGTTGATCCGCGAGCACTCAAAAGTGGCGATTGTTTTGTCGGAAAACATTTACTTACTATTATTATTATTATTTAATAGCATTTCTCACGGTTAGACAAATTAATATTACTCTTTGTTCAGGTGAGTTTGTGTGTGGCTGGGCGCGATATATAAAAACCATTCATACCATATTACATACAATAAATCATAAACACAATCCAACTGAAGTGCCAGTTCATTCTGTGAGGTAATTCGGTTTTTGTGAATTCAAATTCGTCAATGGATTTCAACTGAATTGTAAAATTCTAATTTTTTTAAATGAAATTTACCATTTTGGAATAATGTTCTTGCCGAATTTCGTGGTTTGTTATAATACTTATTTCGTAAAAGAAACAGAGATTATATATTCTACTAAAATTGCATTTAAATATTAATTGCCCATATATTAGGAAACAGTTTAATTATTGTTAAATTTAGAAAAAATATAAGTAAATAATAGTTGATTATTTATTTGACGATTTTTTTAGATTTATATTTATTTACAATTTTGTTTATCGTTATAAGGTATACATTAAATTCATAAGTAACGAATAATTATTATTTAATTGCTATTAAAATGTGCCTAAAGATATATTAAAAAATATAGAATTTATAAATAATATTTGGATTTATTTAAAATTTTATGGAATATAATTATGCAAAGTTATTAGTGACACCAAAATGGTATTTAACGAATGTTAAAATTCGAGGCGGATGCTGGTTCTGCAATCCTTTACAAAAATAATTAAAATATGATTTTTAATATACTGGTATTAAGATTTATGTAATCTTGGTCGTATGGCTTAGCCTAGCTAAAAGTGTCACTTTTCTTGATGAGCAGAATCCTGAATTTTTACATTAAACCAAATTAATTTGTAAATAATGATTTTTTTTTCAATATTATAAAAAACAAAAATTTAAATTAATACACATATGAAAATAACCTTTGGATATGGAATTGTAAAAAGTACTTTTTCAAAAATATGTATTATTTTATAATTAAAAGAATTTTATGTAATTTGTATAAAACTCTTTAATATACTAATCGGATATGACAAAAACTTACATCAGATTTAAAAATCCATAAGATGAATATAAATAATTTCCTAATTAATTAAACAATATTTAATTTACCTTTGTGAATTGATTTTATATGAGACCAATTAATTGATTTATTAATATCTGAAATCCATAAACAATTCAATAATTATCGATTGATTCCCATTTAATCAAACGTGAACAATCGGAATCCAATAATATGGTTTTGCTTACCTGTATTTTCTTAAAGCTGTGTGCAAGTTTGCTGGAGTCTCTAACGGTTTATGCGCAAAAATGTCATTTCCGAAATAATAAGAATATCGAACAACATGTCAATGGAAAGAGGATTTTATTTAGAATTTAATGATAGTTTTAAAATTCATATGAAGTTATTATTAACGCTGCTATTTTAGATTTAATTTTTTTTTACGAATGCTTTGTGTTGGTGTAAATCGGAGCTCCGCCCAGTTCTTATTTATCCAATTATTTACTTTCCGGGCTATCTATATATTAGCTTGCGTTGTAAATAAATTACTTTGCAAAGGAATTTTCGGTTCCAGATTATATGTCAATAAAGGCCGAAGAGATGCATGGGAAAGAATTTAGCGATATATCTGTAGAGATTTGCAAAGTTAGAGTTATGTTGATTTATTGCAAATTGGAATGTGAAATTGCGGCAACAGAGCAATTGAGGAATTTCGTTGAAATTGAAATGACTTGAGATGAGGATTAGACAACTTAAGTCCTTTTGAGGAGTTCTCGTTTTTAATTGCATTGAATTTAATTATATATAATGAAGAAATTACCGATTGAATGTGTGTACATCTTATTTGAAATTAGTAAAACGAATATTATATAATGATAGTTCTTCACTATTCCCACTTTAGCCTATTTCTATTTACTTAATTGTAACAAAAATATTTAAATGAAAAAAAAATTCTTATTGACAAGTTGATCTTTTGTTTAAATGGAAAGTGCTTAATAGTTATTTAATTGGCAAAATCACGTTTTACATTAAATATTTGTTTAGATATTTTTTAAATAAATTTATTATTAATTTAGTTATTAAATATCTCTTTAAAATTAGATATTATATAAAATTAAATAACTTAACTGACCTGAATTTTCATTGGGTACCACTACTACATCATCAACCATTTAGCTTGGTATACAAGCTGTTGGTTTGCCGGTTATATACTTTTGTTGAAGAGGTATCGCCCAATAATAATAATATACCTGAAGACATAACATACAGTTTGTATCGCTCCGGAGCAAAGTGAGACACAAATAACAATTTTAGTTTAATCAACAACAGTGCGCCGGATAACAATTAAGCCATTTTCGCCGGGAACAAGAAGCGATCGTGATCAATGAGGTGTTAAAAAATTAGTAGTGCAAAAATCAATTAATTCCGAAACATGCCTTTTTAAAAATAGTGAAAAATTAAATTCGGTTTTGCATAAAATATAACAAATAACAAAGTAGTGAATCTAGTGACCATTGCTCTGTGAGGATCTGATATTGGTATTCATGATCGTTGACGAACGAAACGAAAACGCGCGACGGTCTCTCAAGAAGGTTTTGAAATCGTGTGCTAATTAATAAATTCATATGGAATTTACGTGATCGTGTCTTTTTTCAAGAAATCGTTTAAGTGACAACGTTTTTTTTTCAAATGCTATTTTCGCAATCTAAATGATCGAGAGAAGTGTACACAATGTTGTATTTGTTTGTAACTGAATCAAAGTGCTTCTGGAACAGGAAAGTGTTTTAATCGAATCTAATCAGGGTGTCCCAAATACACAAATAAAACAAAATATTTAAAATTCCTATACACGAAGATCGCGATCAGCGATTAGTGTGGTAAAGTGCAGATAACGAAAATGCCATAAGTGTAACTGTAAATTGAAAGAAAACAGTGAGTTACGGTTTAACTGAATTAAATTATTATAATTCGGAAAAAAGTGGCAGATTATAAATTACACAGATTACAAAATTGTGATCTATACACTACTGCAAGAAGAGTGTGTGAAAAACGAAAGATCGTAGGAAAGGTGGTGGAATAAAACTTCTGGAATACTTGAAATTGGATAAGAGGTTTAGTGCCAGATTAAGAAATGAATATGGATTTGTCATTCTGCTGGGCGATCATTTGCCTTATGTCGATCATTTGCAGTTCTTCTGCAGAAGTTGAGGCCAAGCCGAAATCGGGCCGAGGGAAGGGATCAATGTGGTGGTAATTGACATTATATTTCTTATTTAAATCATATATGTAACAATGATAAAAATTTCCGACGTCATCAGACTTTTCTACAAAACACATATCGAACCGGAAAGATGAATCATAAAGTTGAGCTGAAATCGCGATCAAGTAACCATCAAATATAGGTGGAAGAGGAAACTGAATCAGTTTTTCGCTGGAATTTCGGGTTTTACGTTGATACATACAATTAAATTTCAATTAATCTTAAAACGCTTTGGCGTGGTTAATTAGCGGTTTTAGTCCATTATAGCCATATGATCTCCATGACGATCACTTTATAGAGTGACCATTAATCACTATGGAATTGGACACGAGATCCGCTTTCAAGGAATCAAACAAGTGTCGGAAATAGGCAAAATAATTCACAAAGATTTCTTATGCATTAAAATATTTATAGTGATTGTGAAGCGATCGATGAATAAATTTTCATATATTTTCCCATGGTACATTATTATCTCAATTTGAAAAACAACGTGATTGTATTGCATATGTGGTGTGTTTTCGTTAACATGATAATGTTTTCATGTAACAAATTGAAGACATGTCTTAAGAGGCATCAAGTAAAATGAAAAAAAAAACGGATTTCCATATTTGAGGAAATCCATTGACAAAACGGCAGTGTAAATTAACACCTTTGTAAGATTGCTTGTTATTACCTCAGTCTGTGGTAAATACAATCAATGGTTTTTAAATTTGGCACTCTAAAACATCTTCTGATAATTTGCCACATGCAGTTGTCAAGTTTTGTTAGCATTTTATTATTCTTTCATCCTTCCTTTTCCATTTTGAGTGAGGAATGTCCTTGGCAATTTTGTACGTTTTTGAACATCTCAAAGATGGTCACAGTTTGTGTTGATTATATTTTCAAGCATAAAAATTATAATAACTTGTGAAAAGATTATTCTTTTACTACTCGTATCAAAATATGTCAAATATCAAAGAAAAAAATCACAAAAAATAATAAAATAAGAACAAAAAACAATAAAATAAGAACTAAAAATAATAGTGTTGTTTAGCAGATGATCACAATTTTACATAACCTCAATTTTGATTAAAAGTCTGTATCCTCCTCATTAGTTTTCCAGAGGCGTCTTCCCTGGTTACTGTGATCATGTCGTCTGACCATAGAAAATGATTGATTGAGCATCAAATAACAAGCGTTTCACTTTACCAGACCGCAACAAAACACGGCATCAGGTTAAATAAATAATGGCTTGCACATGATGATCATGTCGTCTCTCTATAACTTAAACAAACTACCAGTAAAGTGCCTGATTTGGATAATTGCTACATTATCTCGTGCCATATAATTGGCAGAGCAAAATAAATTAAGAGAACCGGGAGTTTGCCAAGTCTTACAACAAATAAAAAGAAACAGGCACATCAGTGCAAAATTAATTCAATTGCGATTGTGAAAACCATTCAATTAAACGGCAAACGGTTTTAGCATAAACAACCATTGTCTCCTGTTTAAAACAGAAAAGTGTAAAAAACTGCAACAAAGATGGGAGGAATTTATTAAGGCAATGTCATTTGTTGTGTCAAATTTAATTCGCGATCACGATGGCGTTCCGACGGCAACTGTTTTGTTTTTTCTCTCTCTTCTCTAATTCGACATGGCCAACTGCGTTTTTATATCGAAATTCAAATTAGTGGTTAATCGTAAAATCGGATTGATCGCTGCAGCTTAACAACAGTTTATTGTGTTGCGAAGTGGAATTGCCATAAATCCGAGAATAAAAAAATAGTAACATAATGATCAGTCTCTAATGACCGGTAAAATGCTTGTTAATTGTTGACTGGCAATTAATAAAGACAAAAGTATCAGGAAGAGTGCGATTTTTTTCGTAGAATGATTTATAAGACGCCTTTTTTGACATTGACACAAGAAATCATTGTGCCACTGGGAAGGAAATTTGCAATGGTAATTGCCCAGTTGTAACCGACTCTCTTAATCGGGCGTCTCAGCGAAATGAATTGATGAAGATGAGAGAAAAAAAGTCAATCAGTCATCACAGTGGCTTTTCTAATAATATAAGCTTCTTCGTCTTATGAACGATCACAACGAAAGAAAAATTGATGGCGCTTGTGGATCAGATAATGCCCAAACTGGGCAGTAAAGTGACACAAAGACATGACTCTTGGTGCCGGGAATCCTCAGGTGATTACAAGACTCGAGACGATCGCATAGATCACCTGTTGCATATCAATGAGACGTGATCTATGACGATCATTATTTTATAGAAGAGTTTTTATATTTGATACAGAGAGAAAGACAAATAAGTGGGTTAAAAGGGTAATGGAGGGCGATCAATTTGGATAGTCTGGGATTGACACATTTAGAAAACCTCTCCAAACAACTCAATCAGACTCAGTGGATCGATCACATCTCATTACTGTCGAAACGATCGCGATCGAGATCTTCGGTGGTGGCTTCTTTTCAGTTGGATACCTGTCATCTTCTGTTTAAGTACCTGATGGCGGACTCCCTCCTATCGCGTATAAAAATCCACTGCACTGCTCCCCCCTCACCGTCAAATTTATATACAATTAATTACCTCCAACACCAAATTAAGAAATTAAATTAAAATTTATATCAACCACAGACGACGAATTCCGATGATCGCGTCGTCGATCGAAATATATTCATATTTTTGACCATTCCTTTTGACTCTTCCCAAACGCGACGTCTTATCTCATGGACCTCTCTTAACCCAAACGTATTAATGGAATAACAAGAAGAAGATGACGATGACAACGACACGGGAGATAGACTTTTAATATTCTTCAGGACACACAAATATTACCTCAAAAACAATGCCCTCACAAACGATCATCGAGAAGAGATCCATTCTCAATCAACGACGACAATCGACAATTAAAACCATTTTTACGGTGGACAGATCAATTTGTTGATATAGAGCCATGGAATTTGGAAAATGTTTTCAACATTAGTGTATTGTATAAAAAAGACGACAATATCGACAGGCCATAAAACATTGGTAATGTGAAGAAAAGAGTGGTTCTCCCATATATGGAAAAGAATTATAATTTTGATTCGATTAATTAATTTATTATAAAAAGCCCTTCGACCGATTCGATGTAACACCGATCAGTTCTGGTCGTAGGAGGTGCAAAGAATTGGAATATTTTGAATAACACCAAATTAGAGCCATTAACAAGCTCTTTACATAAATTTTAAAACGCGCTCTGTGATCATTTATTATAAACGGAAAAGTGAATTTGTAACACTTTTCGAAATTAATTAACTCATCACACTGCCCGTTACCTAATAAATTCATGTTTCTGTTGGAGGTATTAATTTAATAATTCTCTCATGGCTGATGATGATTAAAGAAGTTAATTGAGGAAGAACCAAATTTTCAATGAGAAACTTTAACGGATGAAGATTGGACGGGTTCCACATTTATCACTCGTTGATGTTACTTTGAATTTAAGTTAAATATTTAATTTTGCGATATGACATAAATTTTATCATTAATTTGTTTTCTTACATTTGTTATCATTATGTCTATTTTGATCTATTTATAGGCAATAGGTTTAAGATAATCAATTAATTTTAGAAATAATTTGTTAAATTAACTTGGAATGGTAATTGAAATTATTTTATTATTACTTTTTTTAAAAATTTATTTGAAATGCTTTAGTTTAGTTTGTTACTGATTAAAACTCTTCTTTTTACTCATCTTTTCCAACTTAATTTATGTGTAAACGCTTTAATTGCACACGGTGGCCCAGTGTCCGAAAAACGACAATTAAAGCCATTGTGTGTGAAATTATACATTACCTAATGGCTCCTCGGAAATTCCACTCTGATGTGGTTACATTGTTCTAGACTTTGACGACCAATCATGAAGCGAACCTCAACAATTAAAATTTGTTTCTCTGTTTCTTTTCTTTTTTCGTTTCTATAGGGGGATCGCAAAAGTAGGGGAACCAAATAATATAGCGCCTCTGAATCAGAAAATGGTCATGTACATGGATCCGGCCATCCAGTCAACCTTGCGAAGGAAGCAAAGGTAATTTATTAGTTTATAATTTTAAAAGTTGAAAGTATCATTTTTAAATTGAATTGAAATATTTTATTAAAATAATAACCATTTTTGTGATTTCATGTAGACGACTGGTCCGCGATAATCCCGGTGTTTTAGCGGCTTTAGTACGAGGAGCCAATATGGCCATTGCCGAGTGCCAGCACCAGTTCCGGAACCGAAGATGGAACTGTTCCACAAGAAATTTCCTTCGGGGGAAGAACCTCTTTGGCAAAATTGTTGATCGTGGTAAGTTTTATTACTCTATTTTTATGTTTCCTTTAAAATTTAGTTGTAAATATTAAGTCAAGGTCCTGATTTGTATAAAAGAAAATTTTACTACTTTTTAATGACCTAAACGAGGTGCAATGACAACTAATATTTATATTTAGAATTCTTTATTAAATAAATCATTGAGAAGGACGCGTAGTAGAGACACTTATTACTGGAGAGGGGTTTGAAGTTGAACACAATGTTGTTTACTCTAATTTTATGGGCTTTTTATGAATCACCTTTCCACATGTCATTTCAAGTGAAAGAGATTAATGTTCTTTCATACAGTTGAGCTTTGATAATCGATAGTTATTTATTCACAAATTTTAATTCTTTAATTGTAACATTAAAACTTGAATTGAAGATCCCATATTTAATTGTTGTACTGTAATTTAAGTGGTTTGGCTGTTAAACTCACGGCTTTTAAATGCATCACAAAAAAGGTATACACTTCGATTAGGTACTTAATCCCGTAATTGTGTACGTATGCTCAGGGTTTCCAAATCCTTAACCAAAATGTTTGTTTTTGGCATTAATCGTCCCCGTTGTCTTGATGTTTACCCTTGGCACTTAACATTTTCCGCCGTCAATTAAATTACTCACTGCGCCTCTAAACACAGATGGACTCGTCCTCTCCTCTTTCGTCTTTCGAATGGATTGGCCAGATGTACGGAATTTGTCAACGAACATTTTATTATTGTGTAATTTGTGTAGTGTAGTTGTTGTGTGACAAAGCGGAGATATCCTGATTTGATATCCGGTCTTCTTCGTCGTCAACGTTCAATAAACTGCTTTTAATTGATCGCAATCGCTTTGGCACAACAATTGGCCCAACTAAAAATCGAATTGCAAAGGGAGAAAGAGCGAGAGACAGAGATCAGGAATTTCTCTTTGAGATCGTTATCGTGACGCGCTTTAAAATGCCAGGGAATTAAGGTTTAATAATAAATAGGAGATCAACAGAACAGCAGAGAGGATGAGAGAGTATCATGTGATTTTATCCGTCGTCGTCCAAATGAAACCGAATTAAATGTGGGGCGATCACTCTTCGGGTGTCTCAGTTTCTGTGGTGGGCCCCCAGATCAAAAAATGATCCGAATAATCTCACGATTAGCTGATCTTGGTGCCTTCTTGGACAGGAGAGAGATTTCGGACAATCAGTTGATCACAAGATCGATCTCCGTACGACATAAACCATTTGCTGGTCGTCTTCACATCGAAGCTTTGTCTCCAAATGTGGCATCGCGCCACGCCACACCGTGAGAACATTCCATTAGCATACATTGAAAGTACTTGCACATTCGGTATTTTCTATGGTAATATCATTACCGAACACAATTCAATTTAATTGGACAACAATGTTCGATTGGGGACAGTTTTCTTCAAATATTTGGTTTCCATAAAAGACATTCCCCAGATAAAGTACTGTATGAGCAATTACTGGAATCTTGGCATTAGTGAGCCATTAGCAGACTATTGGAAATATTCTTTGAAATCCTCAAAGACCACCCATTTCAAACAGAAAAAAAATTATAAAACGTGTAAAATTATTGATTTTCCTTCTGTCAATTCATAATATTCATTAATTGCATTTCTCTGAATCATCGTCGATCATCTAAAGATCGCCTCTATGGAGCCATTGGCTGCTGGTTTAAAGTAAGATGTACCATTTTACAAATATTTGCACTCAATATTGTGCTATGTAAATGGCCCATTTCGCGTATCGTCAACTGTCCATTTGATTGTCTGCCAATAGAAAAGCCGAAGTCGAGTCAGTAGCTTCGGTCTGGTAAGCTGGGATAAGAAACTATTATTTAAAGTGAC
Organism: Clogmia albipunctata; assembly: GCA_001014945.1. Lineage (NCBI taxonomy): Eukaryota > Metazoa > Arthropoda > Insecta > Diptera > Psychodidae > Clogmia > Clogmia albipunctata. The sequence continues at coordinate 31,034 of JXOV01020157.1, read as the reverse complement.
GAAATTTACATTACAACGACCACCGCATTCATTTATACAATTAATAAAAGTGTAAATAAATTATGGGCTGTGGAGCACAATGCAAATACTTGCTGCCAGAAACATTTTATGTCACTCACCGCGTTTAAATAAAAGCTCTCGTTGACTCGAGTTTTTCCCATAAAAATATACTACTTACCACTAACATATTTGATCGCGAGATGTTTTCATTCTGTCAATTTATATTTGTTTATATAGTATTATGGTACTTTTAATTCCATCAATTGCTTCTTCGTAGTGCCCCACTCCTCGCCTGCCACAGAGGCCAGTAATTGATGGTGGTGAATTTGGAAAGGTGGAAATGTTTGCTTAATTATTTGTCTAATTGATCATAACCAGCAACAAAAAACGGATGATCGTGGGAAGAGTTGAAGATAATCATGGTTGATTAATACTGAAGCATCCCTGAGCTTCTGTCCCACCACCAAAACGAAATCTTAATTGAATAGCGCCGTGGGCAGTGATCGGTAGTTTTCATAAATAGGGATCTTGAGTTTGTGCGCTTTTGTGATCACGCAAAATCTTGCGATCACCATTTATGTCACCCAAGAAGTTGATTGAGGTGGTCAGAGGAAAATTACACAACAAAAGCCCGTTTCACTGATCAGTAAACGGCCGAGTGGAGGAGGAGGTGAGAATAGAGAACAATGACTTTGATTCATTGACATCTCTATATGTACGATCGTTGTACGATCATTGAAAGGTCTATTTCAGTGGCAATTGTGGCCAATCTTTAAATGAGTGCCAAATTTCCGTTCAATTCGTTCCTGTCCATCCACTGGATCGGTCGGTCCAGTGGGACCAGTTTATGGGCGATCATTACTAGCCATTACAGTTATCATCGATCATCAGGCGGACAAAGGCACAACCTCAAGCCTACTGCTACTTTTTGGGAACTTATTTCTAAGCAAACTTCTTAGGAAGTGTCCAGCAGTAGTGTATAATTTGCGTTGAAAGGGGACATATTTATGGTCCATGAACTATTTAGGTCAATCAGGACATAGGACCCTCTGAAGTTGATGAAAAATCAATTTTCGTTCGCTCTGTACGATCCCATTTTGTTTGCGTGTTCAATAATGGCTTATAATAGACTCGTAAATGATACAACTAGTGGACATAATTTGTACCCCGTATTACAAGGCATTGTCAATAATATTACCCGGTAGGCAATAAAGTATCTTTTCGACACAGTCTGCAAATATTGTAGAAAAGGATGGAAGACTGTATTGTCTGGAGGCCTATCTGGGGTTTCTTTATTCTGTCTGAAAGATATCCTCTTAATTTCTTCTAATTGAATTCTCACAACAAAAGGACCATCAGCAGAACGAGAGAAGAGAAAAGGCGCAAGGATCGACACGGTTTAATTGGCATGGGTTTAGACTTTTAATAATGTCGAGAAAATAGAAAAGCGAAAAAATGGTAGAAAAAGAAATTATTTATGAGGAAATATAACATGCTGATTTAAAATGAACTATTTTCGACATGGTTTTTCTTACTTTCAAATTGTGACTTGTTTTATTTTAACAGAAAAATTATTGATCGCGAAATAATAGCCCCGTATAAGTCATAAATTTCTACGTAAAACATTTAATGAGTTAATTGTTTAAATATCATTTCGTTATGGAAGTCGTGAATGGTATAGAATAATATAGAATTCGCCATTCTTACAAGTCATACTGACGATGTGACGATGAATAATGTTTGCTGGCAGTGAAACCAAAAGGCAGCTCTATAAAAGACTAAATATCTAGTATCTATAGCGATAAAGTAAATGGGTTTTGTCCGCGTGTGGCTGTGTGTGGTTTTGTATTTGTTTAATGACAATTTGAATCATAGGCAGAGTGAGAGAGCCTCGAAACCTGTACGACTGATGCGCGCGAGGTGATGCTCATTCCCAGAGATGGGATTGTCTGTGCCCATCCATCGATTTCTTGGAACCAGTCAACGAAAACAGATTAAGTAAATTCTACTTTGAGGTGAACTAATTTGATTACTTCACAGTAATGGATTCTCTTCTTTTATATTCGACATCATACAACATAAAGTTAAAAAGAGCCTGGACGTCGACGACACAACGACTCATCGGTAATCACAATTGATTGCAGCACAGATGATGATGGGTGTCTCTGAATAGGAATATTGTGTTTTTCGGGGCTTTTTTTGTTCTTCCTCCTTTCAGGCTGAATAATTGGGCTTTTTCATTTGGTCTCTCTTCAATTTAAAAAATAACAACAGCAAAAAACCTATAAATAAAAGAATACAGATCAGCACTTTGGTCATGGTTGAGCGTTTGATGGGTCGCCAATTCATTCATGTCAAGAATTCGTTTTCCTGGTTAAACGCTGTTTACCTTGGGCAATTAAATTTTTGTCTTTATTATTTTCTTCGTTTTGTTTTACCGTAATTGAAGGCGATTCCAAAGGATGGCACTGAAACAATAACCAGACAACAGTTTGAACCGAATCGGAGACAATAAAATAGATAATAATTTCCCTCGTTAAGTATTATTTAAATTCCGATAAAGACAATAAACATTGGAGTGTTATTTTGTTTAGTTTTCACATAGAGCCCCAGAGAGAGACGACCCAGGGGGAAAGAGTACAAAATTGGAAAATAAACAAATATTTTTACGTGTGTTACTAATCGAGACAATTATTAGAGTAACTGGGTTGTTTCAGGCATGTTAAGAGTCAGGTATAACAGTCTGTTACATTTTTTGCTTAAAAACTATATTTTAAAAATATGACAAGTATTAACTAAAATTAAGTTTTGACTATAAAGAACGAATATCATTTCTGTGTGAACTTGATGAACTTCAAACATTTTGAAACCGGATTTCCGGTGTATTTTTTGGTACTCTAAACCCTAATCAAATATGAAATGAGAGAAACAATTTATTGGAATTAAGTTTTTTTCTCCGAAGAATAATGAAATATGTAAAGGGTTATAGGTATTTCATAATTAATGTCCAATATATTAGCTAATTTCCTAATGTCTCTGCTAAAAGTGCCGTGCAATTATCGTATTCAATTTCCTATTCATTCACAAAACTGGACAATAGGCAGCGAACCAATGAATGAAATCCTTCTGCATGAATGGATTCGGGCAATAATTATAGGGCATGACATCTCAATTACCATCCGAATCCGAGGTGGGCGTTCTTGATGGATCTCTTTTCATTCGCCAAACATTAACTTTTATTTCACGGTACAGAAAACAAACAACAATAAACAAAAACAGGACCTTGTTTGGTGGATTAGTTTAAAGAGCCTCTTGGGATGTACTCGTACTTTTGAATCGCATTGAATTGGCCAGACAGTGATTGATAATTTCTTTTCACCAGGATGCCGAGAGACGGCCTTCATTTATGCCATCACCAGTGCCGCCGTAACGCATTCAGTGGCGAAAGCCTGTGCTGAGGGGTCCATTGAATCATGCACCTGTGACTACAGCCACCAGTTCAATCATCAAACGAAGAATGCCAAGGGAGCCTACTGGGAATGGGGAGGCTGCTCAGACAATATCGGATTCGGGATCAAGTTCTCCAGAGAGTTTGTCGACACCGGAGAGAGGGGCAGGAATTTCAGGGAAAAAATGAACATCCACAATAATGAAGCAGGTCGAGCGGTAAGTTTATTTTCATTTAATTAAAATTTAATTTAAAATAAATCTTTCCTTTTAAAATATTTACTTGAAAAGAGCAAATATCAGAAAATTTTGGGCAATCTTCTCATTTTCCTTTACAAATGACTATAATTTCCCAATTTCCTATTCCAGCACGTACAATCTGAGATGCGCAAAGAGTGTAAATGCCATGGGATGTCCGGTTCTTGTACGGTCAAAACATGCTGGATGCGACTGCCTAACTTCCGTGTTGTGGGCGACAATCTCAAAGATCGATTCGATGGCGCGACCCGAATAATGGTCAGTAACGAAAACACGATCAAAAACAATCACATCACAAATAATGGTAACAAGAAGATCAATAATAATAACCTTCAAACAAACACCGTTCAGGTGCCAAACAGTATCATTACGTCGACATCGTCCTCACTGAACAGTGTACATCATCGAGGTGGCGGCGGCGGGCAGCATCACAAAAAGAATAGCCGGTAAGTTCCCGTTTTTATTATAATAAAATTCACTCTTTTATAATTTTGAAAAGGATTCAGTTTTGCTAGAAATTAAACTAATTACTAATTTTATTTCCATCTTCAGATATAATGTTCAGTTGAAGCCATATAACCCGGAACACAAGTCCCCGGGAGCGAAAGACTTGGTGTTCCTTGAGCATTCTCCGGGATTTTGCGAGCGAAATCCTCGGTTGGGAATCCAGGGAACGCATGGACGCCAGTGCAACGACACATCGATTGGAGTGGATGGATGCGATCTGATGTGCTGCGGACGAGGCTACAGGACACAGGAGATCACAGTGGTGGAGCGGTGCGCCTGCATGTTTCACTGGTGCTGTGAGGTCAAGTGCAAGCTCTGCAGAACACAGAAAACCATCCACACGTGCTTATAAATGGAGTAAATCGTAATTTATGTATGTATAAAGCAGATAACTAAAAGCCCATCTGTCTCGCTTAAAAACCCTTTTCCCGCCTAACCTGTCACTTCCCGACTCCCCAACCAAATAACTTATTAATCAGCCTAAGGATAGATAATAATAAAACGAAACAAAGTGTCGAGGAAAGGATAGGATACCTTAAAATGCGATCCTTAAATTGCCATAGTTCATCTGCGTCAGTTTTAAAATTTAAAAAAGTGTAAATTTATCAGTATTATTAACTAGAGACAACGATGCCCAGTTTCTAATAGGTTATCAATTAGTACTTTTAGGCTAGTAGTAGTAGTCACGGAACGAAGAAAGAGGAATGCCGAGCGAGGATCATTCGACATGACGTAATTATTTATTTTGTGCACGAGAAATGAATGATCCGACTTGTAAAGACTGATTAAAAATGTATGTACAGTAGGACCTAAAATTAAATAATTATATACGATACTTAGAGTGTAGGTCTGATATTTATTCAAAATTCGCAAACAGAGCTTTGATGAAATATGGTTAGGCCAATGAAACATACGTAGGATTTTCAATGAAAATGTAAATTTTTTTGTTACTAATATTTATTGCAGAAGCCGTTGCGCTTCAAATTTACAATTTCGATTTTGCAAAATACGAAACCTATTTGCGCTGTTTCTATGTAATAAATTATTAAAAAATTATATATATTATATTTTATTATTATGGTATTACTGTATTTATTGTCTACTCTATATGTGTGTTGATATGATGAAAATGAATATTCTAATCCAGTAACTGTATTTGATTGTGTACAATTTTTGTAAATATCTAATAAATTTTGTAATAAGATTTGCATTGTTTCATTTCCAGATTTGCTTAATCTAGTGCTTAGAAATAATTGAATTTTTTTTATTATAAGGTAATGTATTGAATTAAATGAGTATTTCTGAGATATTATTGACCTTCTTCCGAATCAATCGAATCTGAAAAAATATTTTTATTTTATAATTAGCATTTTTTGGAAGAGCTTAGTAAAGACCTCCATGTATAATATAATTTTCTTAAAAATATCCCCTTTGTCATAAATAGATCCTAATACTGCGTCTTTTGTTTGCAACGTCGATTAAGCGATTGATTAGCCGAAAGTGTTGAAGAGTGGGGTATTTGATTGGAAAAGGGCTAAGAACAATATTGTCTTAAGGTGAGATTCTTTCATTGAGCGAAGCCAACAGAACGAAAAAGATTTATTTTGGATTGTTATGACAGAAATCGCTCTCACCGATTGTGGGGACAAACAAAGATTGTGTCTGCGGAGGTCTCCTGATGCTTATTGTGCAGCAGGTGACAAGAATTGTTCTGCTGAGTGCAAATCGGTGTCCGGGCCATCGATGGCGGGCGACTGTTTGCCTATCAATTGAAGGGCTTTTTAAACAGCATTTAAACAAAAACAAACACAATATCTGAACAGTGTTAAGCACTTGAGGTCTTTGCCGGGTGAAGTGGAGAAAAGTGGCCCTCTTCAGCAGAGAACTTAGCTGGGGATTATGTCTGGATCGGTCATGGGCCTGAGGAAATGTGACTTGGGCAATGGTATTCAAACAAAATGAAATGGGAAATGCGACAAAAATTAAAGACTTTGTCAAGGATCTGCAAATATTTGGGATATTTCATACTGCAATGAAAAGGTGGTGAAGAGATGGTAATCCTCAAACAAAAATGCTTCTCGGGCATAATTGGTTATTTTTGTGGAAATATCAATGTTAAAGAATGAAATCGTTTACATTATAAATGGGAGTTATAGGAATAACTGAAAATAATAATTCTGAATCATTATTTAAAATTCTAAATTCTCCCTCCACCCGAAAACCGAAATATTCCAATACAATATTGACCTCATCCGAAGAGAGAAACCAATTCGTTCCGAATTCCGAGCATAATCGAATGGGCTGAAGACTGTTGAATGCCTTGTCTTTCGGTGTCACTCTCTTGAAAATATGTATCTCTTTCAACTGTCGATCGATCCACTTAAGGTTAATTTTAATCTGGATTAAATGTTAAGTCGCTGGAAGTAATTGAAATTGAATTGGCTTCGATTCGGTCTGCTCCTGGCCAGATTCCAGTCTTCTTAAATACACACACGCACACAAAGTCCACTTTTATTTTTGTTCAGATTGCATCGGTTGCTCTGATTCTGGTGGTGACAGTGAGAACAAAATATAACCGTTTGTGACATTTTAATTCGATTTGAATATGTTTAATTAATGTCGGGGAGTGCGCGCGGGACTGCTGCCTGTTGCTCTGGGATATTGATTTCGGACCGTCTGCGGACTTTTAATCGAATTACCAACAGACAATCGAACATGTCATTTACTGGAAAATTATTTCCATGTTATTCGGTTTCGGATTCAATTCTTGTGGTAGTCCGTGTATTTTATTTCTTTTACAGTTAATTGATTGCCTGATGATTAAATTAGTGGTTTCTTTTGGAGAATGAATGAAATAACAAATATAATATGATAAAAAAATCATTACATTGTTAATTAAAAATTACAAAAATTAAATATCATAATCATTATCTCTAAAGAGGAATTAAAAAGATATATGAATAATTTATTGAATCTGATTCCTGTTTTTTTCTTCTATCATAGTAAAATTAACTGAATTTTCTTTTACGTTTAAGAACATTAATATTTGTTTTTAATCATTGTATAATATATTGTGCTATCTACATGTAAATTGATTGTAAATAACCAATTACAATAGAGGAAATTAGAAATATATAACAATTTCTTTAAAAGAGAGATTAAAATAAGTTAATTAACATGGTCTGAAAATTCCCACAGGCGGTTGAGATAAACATGATAATAAATGGAAGCAGTAATAAATGTATTTATGGATGATAATAAAATTATAGCCGATATATTCTGAAATGGGGAGTCTCTCCGCGGGACACTGTCATCGAATCGGCATATGCGAAATCTTCTTCCACGCCACCTCTTCGCCATTGATAGAGGAGATCATTTTCAGACTTCAGCTGGACAGGGCAGAGCAGAGAGCAGTGCGCCATTAATAACGTTATTAATTCGTGACGGATTCGAATTCGGGGCGCTTAATTGAATTTCAATTAGAGTCCGAGGATCACTAATTGAATCACCGGTAATTTATGTTGGCGTCTTGTCATGCAGATTTGGGAGATGAATATGTATGTAGGGAAAAAGAGAGTGGAGTGACATTTTGGACAGGTAGGCAAGTATATATCAGGGCAGAGTGACTCGATCGACCCGCGCGCTCTCTGATCGATCGATCACGATCACAATTCGCCCTCGCCTCATTCATGGCGGACCGATCGCGATCGTAAATTATAAGCATACATTAACCATTATCCATATCGTCATAATTTACGGATCGAGTGTGTGCATTTTTTGTTTTATGGCGGGAATAAATGATCAATTTTATTTCGAATAAAACACATAAAATCTGCACTCCACATGAGCCACATTTTATGTAGATCATCCGCGCATAAAAGCAGCCACACATCCCCTCTCATTGGACACACATCGTACGTAATTCCTTGTGGCCAGGGCATTTTTATTTGCATTGAGGATCGCGCGCCACAGCCCAAGAGTACACACAGTTCCCATAAATTAAACGGATTTTATTGACAACGATTAAGCAATCCAGGTCTCGTGCACGATTTCCCATATTACATGTGCTTTTGAGGCGAATCAATTAAGTCGTGGCCAGTCTTTATAGAGTTCTCGTGTTGGTACAATAAAGTTCAGAGTAAATATTTATTCGCTGACCAGGCCAGACCAGACCCACCAACCGAGAAAGCTAAAGCTCCTCCAGTAATAAAACCGAGCTTCAAATTACACACGCCCAAAGGGGGTGATTAGGATCTATATTTGATTCAATTTGAGAAAAATATTTATTAGTTTAATTAATATGGCTTTTCATTGATAAAACCTGAATAAAACAATTAGTGTAAAATTAGGTTGCCATTGTGGAAAAGACACAGTTAATAGAAATATTATAATCAGTTTCTCGAGCTTTTAAAAAAATTAACTTTTCATAAGGGTAACCATACTATTATAGTATATTAATCACTAGACAATGGAGTGTTTTATTGTTTTATTTTATCATAGTTCATTAAAAATTTTCATCATTTTCAAATTTTCCAATCTCAAATGTGAAATCAGATCAGACATATAGTTATTTATACAACAAGGTCGATAAGATAAGACATTTTTTAACACAAGGGTTGTTTTAAGCCACGAGCGTAGCGTGTGCCTTAAAGAAAGCCCGAGTGTTTAATAATGCTTATCGACCGTGTTTTATACAAAATTGTATGCATTTTGAAATAAATTAAAACAACAATTTAAAAAACCATTCGTTGTCTTAAAATCTAATTTAAATATTTTGTCTCCCTCACATTGTTTTTCTTTCCTTTACTAATTCATAGAGAAAATAGAGTAAGCAATGCTTCATCATCCGTTAACCTATTATTTAAATTTAAAAGGAGCGAAAACAGTTGATTTATTACTAATTTGGACTAATTTAGTACTATTTAAATTTAAACTATCCGATAAAACAGTCTCGAACACACACATACACCCGCAAATACAGTTAAACCCTACCAAATGACCGAAAGAAAGTCATAATCTACGAGCAAAATTGTCTCAATGTCAAAATTCAGAAGACCTATAATTTTCAGTTCCCATGGATATCCTTATTACAAATAATATTGTAAGTCTATTTTTCGTTAAGGTATTGCAATAGTTATTTGTACACTTAGGGTTCAAAGTGATATTTTGTTCACTGAAAATTTCAGTTGAAAGAAATTCGAATGAACAAAACTGAATTGAACCCGTAGAGTACACATAATTTTATACATTTGTAATCTAGTGTCTTTGATTCGAAAAATCTCAAACATTTTAATAAAATAATCTCAGTACATTCAGTGATTTTTTATAGTACGTGAGCGTGAGACAAAGTAACAATTTTTGTTTTTTGTCTCACTAGAGAAGAAAAACTCATTTTGAATGGATGCTATGAGTGAACAAAAGCTTACTTTGAACGCATCAAATGTATAAAAAAAATTATGTTCTACTTGGGTGTTAAATATGTTTTAAGTACTGTTTTAATACATGTCGGCCTCTATGATAAACCACAAGAAAACGTAGTTCACAAGTTCTCCGATAGATGACTTATTTTATTTTACACTGACAAATCACAGCCGAACCACGCCATTCAAAACTGACGACCATATAAATTTAATGGATTTCTTTTACGGAGGTCACACTTTAATAATAAAGAACAAGCACACGTGCTTTAAAGAATTCTTTAAATCACTTGTGTTATAATAACGACTTTGACAAAGCAAAATTGAAGGTCATAATATCAATATTAAGCAACAAAAATGCATAAATGTTATTAATAATGTCTGTGTTTTAGCTGTTTTTAAATATTTGTTATAACATTGTTTACCTAAATACAAAACATAATTTTGTACATTGATTTTATATTCTGGTAAGTAGGTCATATTCAATAATTAAAATAAACATTATGGGGTCAAATTGTCTTTTATAGAACAAATATATCATTAACAATGTCTACTTTTTTTTAAATTAAAAAAATTCTCAACTTTAATATATTTTAGAGACATAAAATGTATTAAATACGGATAACGTTATGTAATTTTAAATCTAAAAATTCTTGTTTAAAAATGTCGTAAAGTGATTCAATGGTAAGTCGGAAGAGTGGCTGAGAGAGTTTCCGCTGCGAGAATGGATGGGATCAAGTCAGCGGTGTTCGGTTCCCAGAGCCTGATTGGAGTAATTAATAACGAAATGTCAAATTAAAGCTGCACGATCTCTCTTTATCTGTGAGTCGGTCGGGACATTTAAACGAATGGTCGGTGGAGATTGCGAACTGCAAGAGCTGGATGACTGGTTGGTTGGTTGGTGACACCCCCGCACAACGACCTCCGATGTCCTGGACCGCATGGTTGCCCTGTAAACACGGTAATAAATGGGCTGCAGAGAGGCCCAGAGAACGATGATAATATTGTGAAATTCGTCCATTTTTCTCGCATTACATGCCAAGTAACAAGAGCAATAAATATAATATTCCGATGACCATTTAATAACATTTTAATAATGGAAATATCATTTCTTTTGGTACAGACCATCCTCGGGACATGACGACTTCTCGATTGTAAACTGCAAGTTATTTCGCCAATTTTTCTACAACAAAGTTGTATGGAAGAGAGATGAATATTTGTATCATTTGGTGTTTGCTGTTTGTTTTGTCCCAAACATTCGCATTTTATGATAAAAATATTTTATCGCCCTTGGGTGTCTCTCCCAGAAAGCGCCTTCTCTTGCCATTGCCAACCATTCCGCGAGTCCCAGGCCTGAAATGTTTGCTCTCCTATCTGTTGACGTAATGGCATTAAACGAATGTATTTTACATGTACAAAGGTACGATTATTTTCGACTTGAATAATGGGCTGCTCTTGCTGGAGAGCTGGGAACGGGAACACAACAGCCGCAGCCATATCATATCAACATGAAAGCTTAATAAAATTGTTAATATTTACCCGACTTGTACTTCATTAATATATTGGAATTAAATGCCTTGCTAAATTGATTAATTAAATGGCAAACCGGTGACCATAAATTATGCACTCTCTGTGTGTGGACAAGCAAATCGTTGTTTCCATACCATTGAAATGGATTTACTTTGAGGATTACTATTTGCAATTAATATGTTTTGAAATCCTTATTTGGTTATGGAATAATTTTAGTGTGATTGTGATAACAAGTTTTTCTGTTAACATTGATTTAGCAAAAATAACTTGGGGAAAAATAAAATTTATCTTATTAGGTAATTTTAATAAAAATTGGTTTTATTGATCTGATATATCTTGGTTCTGCCAACGACGTCTTAAGACACTTATCATGCGCCAGATACACGCACAGCTCACTAAATTCATACAAAAAAGAACCGCTGACTTTGTTGAAACAAAGTCAGCGGTTCTTTTTTGTATGAATTTAGTGAGCTGTGCGTGTATCTGGCGCATGATAACTATTATGTTTAAACGTTTCTTTCTCATAGGATTGCTGAATTTGATGACTTCATTTTTTATAAGAAACCACCAACAAAAATAGGCTCAGTTTATTTCTAGTATTTGTTTTAAAATATATGTGTAAAAACACCTAACGAAAGTTTATTGTATCATAAAGAGAAACATTACTTTGTTTAGAAATTTAAAGAGTATTTTGATTTTGCGTTGAATTGTTTATCATTACATGAAGTCTGGTGTAGAATAAGGCCAATAAGAAATATTAAACAAATCTGCCTCCTTTAAAACACTCACCATGCTCGTGGTTTTAATGTTTAACAATACCACGATTATCGACTTTATTGTACAAATAACTAATACTTCAATCCTTTAACAGATTACGAGTTTTATTATTAAGTACTTCAAAACCGCAATAAAATTGGTTATGCAATCTCGCATTGATTCCGGGATGTTGATCTTGGTGGGTGACCCGAGTGCATTGGTAACCCACCCATCGCAGAAGACCAGCTTCGTGTTTATTTGAGAAACGATTTCAGTCTTGGGGTCTGTTGCGGTGCGAATGGCAAGCTAATAACCCCCACTTAGGGCCTTTAAACAGTCACGAAACGTCTTCATTTTTGCGGACCTCCGGCAAAACATTGTTTTAAATGGACTTTTATTACCACTATTTGTTCAGAACATGCACAGGCAGCACTTCTGAACGAGATCAGGGCGCCTCACCTGGCCGTTCCCGCCTCTGATGCTCGGTGGCGGACTGTAATTATGCTTTATGGCGAAATTACATACATTCAAGCGCATCAAGAGTATAATAACGTGTGTGTGGTTTTCAACTTATTCGCCATGCACTGAGTTTTGCAATAAAACCGCAAATTGTGTCTTAATTTGGGCGATTAATGAACGATCATAAATTTTTGCCGAGCAAATTAATGCAAAAACGGGCGAGGGAAAAGGAGGATCTCTTGACATTCACCGCTTTGTAAAGCGATCTCTTCGTTTCTCTCGATCAAGAGAGTGCTTTGGTGGTTTTTGTTACAATTGATTTTACTTTTTGGTGATTAAGTTATATAAATTGAAAACATCACAGAAATTAAGAAATCAAAATAAAAGGAAAAAAAAACAATTCCAATAATAAAGATAGTCGAAAACTATAATGAGCAGACTCTTACTGAACGTACGAATAATTAGTCTTGGGATTTCTCAGGCATTTCTGGAATCTAAAAGCCAATCAATCGGTTACTCTTCCTGAATCGATTTCGGTTGTGGATCGATAGATATGGAGTTATTGAAAATTATTCGGTTTATGAAGAGATATGTGCTTTGTCATTCTTTGAAGAAGAAAAATCAGAGGTGCTCAAACCAGCGAACCAATCTCCAGTGAGGCCAAAAGCCTTTCTGCATTGAGTCTTCAAGCCCTGAATCGATCACTTTATTAATGCCGGGTAAATTGATGTAAATTTCTGAGCAATCCAATAAATATAGTATTGATCTCAATAATTTAATCAATTTTCATTATTCTATAACCGATCGTTGGGCATTGATTCGAAATTAACTCCATTTAATAGATTTAATGAAATGCCACACGGTTGACGTCAGATGTGAAAATCAGTAACAGCGTCCAGGAAGGTGGAATTATGCCTGGAATTTCCATCTGCTATCACGACGTCTCTGTCAGTGATTGATATTCATCGGTCAATTAAGCCAGTCCATACAATAGGGATTGAGTAAACATCTATTAGTGCTGAGTGGTGTCGATTTATGATGACCAGTCATGTCGAGGATTTAAATGGATCTTTGGTCCCGAGTAATTGACGTGAAATATATCTCGTACATTTTAATTGAGTCGGTGCACCAATTAAATGATCTTTAAATTATATATTAATATTTTAACAGATCAAGTGATATTTTAATTTAAAGTAAATGATATGTGTGTAATGGTTTTTACTGTAAAGAATTAAATTCTACCTAAAATGGATACTATAATTACTATAATTTTAAATACCAATTAAAATTTAGCAAATTAAGAAATCTATATTTGAAATTAGTTATAGGTAGTTCAAGCTATAAAGCTTGAAATATATTTAAAAAAGTAAAAATATAATTTTCCTCCTTATGTTTAAAACAGAGCAAATTATTATTTTTTAAATTTCATATAATTGGTACGAGTACATTAAAGAAATACTGTCTAAATTCGAATCAAATATATCTTAATTATAATTAACTTTACTCGGTAATTCAAAACAATGGACCCTAATTACTTCTACACTTGTGTGAATTGGTGTTTTTACAACTGGTCATTAAGTGCAAAATCAAATGGATATATCAATATTTGCAGAAAGGAATTCCACGTTAATATTATAGCGCCTTTTCTTCGAATTCGGATCTTTTTGCTAATTGACCATATGTGCAGAGTCGAGTTGGCCATAAGAGAACCTCCGATAATGCATTGGGCTCAATAAAAATTTAAATGTTGCCTTGAAAATTACACGATTTCTTTAAAAATGTGTGGAAAATTATAGGTCTGTCCAATTTCTCTCTCTCTTTCGGGCAAGGAATTCCAGGTTTCGGTCTCAGCACCTTTCCATTTAATGGTGGCAGTTATTAGTGGCAATATGATGGGACGAGGAGATGATGAAGATGGCACATAGAAGTGTGTTTCTTTGTGAATGTGGTAAAGAATTACGATCAAAGTTGCTTTGTGTACTTAAAGCTGATCAAAGAAAGAATTTTTTTGGATGTAGTGTTTTTTGGGCCCGGAAGGACATTTTCTTATTTGTTGGGCAAAACGAAAAATTGAGGCGTCAGAATTTAATAAATTTCTGTTAAGTCAATTAGTTCCACACGGGTTTTTCTGCATCGAAAGTTTTATTTATTGTGATTTCTCCTCGGTGTTTGTCTTTTTTGTTGTATATTGTTCATCCCTCTCTCTTTTACCTTGAATCTCTAGGCCGAACGGGCATTATTATTACCAAAGGAATTCGGGATCATCATCGTCCACACCACCATGATCGATTCAGTGTGTGAAGAGGGCAGACGCGAGCCAAAAACCAATTTATAAATCGGCTCTTATAAAGTTATTAATGCTTTGTTCCGCCGGACAGCGAATCCTTGATCTTTGGGCTGAAGAAGCGTTAAATTCGGGGCCTTAGGCCAGAAATGCCGTGGTTCATCTGTGCTCTTGGTAGAGATCTTATCGGGGACGGAGAATTTGTGTGGTCGATCGGGGATGGCAATATAGGATGAAATGAATGGAACGATCTTCTCGAAATGGAGCAGAGCTGAAACTAATTTGGGTCCATTGTGGTGGCCCTCTCCTTCTCCTCTGCTCTGATTGAGGCGAGAAACCAATTCTTTATTTACCTTTTTGCGTTCTGCCTCTATTAATTACCCCTCTATGTGGCCCAGCCAGGGAGATGCGTGTGAGGAAAACTACATTAGCCAGTTAATGTCTAAATTAGAATACAAAACACAATTTTAAAATAGGATTGATCTGCTTTTTAGACTGACATAAAGTATTATAAGATTACTTCAAATGTATTTTTCTTTTGAGACGATAGTGCATTGAATTATATTTTGATTAAAGGATTATGATATAAATTGAATCATCAATTAGCACATAGGGCAATAGTGACACTTTTGGTGAAATACATGAGTATATAGAATTGGTACGCATTTCCAGAGATATTGTCGGACTCACAAAATATAATATTAGGATGATTTATTCCTTTTACAATGTGGTATATTTGAGAATTGTTTATGCAAAATCGTAATTGTTGATCATAAGAATAATAGTTTTAATGTTAAATTATATATAAACGAATGTAAGAAGTTTTATTTTATTAATTTCTAATAAATGGTTTCTCTAAACATTCAATATGGTGATCCTATTAGAAATGATTGGCTATTATTAGATCTTAAAACATGATTACCTCCAGCTCCGATTTGCGCGATCAAGATTGTGATAAGCGTTGGGAAGGAGAGGATAAGGGGAGGAGGAGGAGGAGCAGGTCTGGGTAGAAAAGTGGATCTGGACACTTGCGATTAATCATAAATTATCCTCGTGTCCATTGTTTTCAGGTGAGCAAATTTGTGGAGCTGCACAATAAATGCACCACAAATATAAATGGGCTGAAAGTAATTTCCAAGGGAAGAATCACGGGATAATAATTTCGGATAATAAACTCCACCAGTTCTCCATTCGATTCCATTCGGGCGCCCTTTATGTACGCTCCGATCTGCCCGGATCCACTGAAGGCACTTTTCGGGTTAATTTAATTTCGCTATAATTATCATCGTTGGTGTTCCTCACGCCTCATCGTGTTGTTATGTGTTTTGTGTCTTGTATTATTTACGAATTATGGTTATTTCTTCATCTTCATCGCGGCGGCTCTGCAGCAGGCTGTCCAGCGATCTCTCCATCACCAACTGTTAACCTTTAATTTATATGCTTATACCTTTAGATATGGCCTCGTCATTTTGAGAACCCCAGCCCAGTCTAAATTCGTTTTATACCAAATTAAGCTAATAAAGGTATTCATTTTCAGTCCTCATCATTTTTTTTTATTAATTCTGGTTTAATTATGTTATTATACATTAATTTTAAGCAATTCTATTGATCATATTGATGACTTATTTCTCAATCTGAGTTATTTTTAAATTAACTCTGTTTGTGTGTATTATAATTTTAGTTTATAAATTGGCATAAAATACCATATATTCTGAATATAAAGTAGTAAACAGTCAAATACAAAAACTATTGCTCACTCGTCAGTTTTTATAAATTTTAAAGGATAAGTAATTTTTTAGCTTCTATATGATTAAATTATGATGTAGATAATCTTTTTAGGGAATTCATTGATCTCTTAAGTGACCACTCGTACACCAGTATTACCCAAAAATTTATAAAATAGTGTATATTTTCAATTTGTTGTCATATTTTGTAAGATAACTTATCATACTTACCATTGAATCAAATACCGATTAATAAAAGAGAAGTGTGTAAATATCGACAAATAATTTATTAAATGGATAACTATAGGCACGTGTGACGTGGTCTTGTTTCGTTGCACTTTTGGCACTTGACCTCGCAGCACCACTCGAACTTGCAATCACAGGAGACGGTCCTGACTTCGATGTCGGAGACAAAGCCCCGGTTGCAGCAGAGCAAATCACAGCCGTCGTCGCCCAGCGAGGTCTCATTGCACTCCCGACCCCTGGTCCCCATCGATCCGGTCCTCTGGTTGGGCCGACAAAAGTCCGGCGACTCCTCGGTGTAGACCAAATCCTCCTTGGTCGGTTGCTTGATCGTGTCGCCCTCTGGCATAAACCGCACTCCGTCGTTGCTTGCGATCACTTTGGATGCTCCGTCGTATCTGTCCCGGAGACGATCACCGATCTCCCGAAAGGTGGGCATCACCAGCCAGCAGGTCTGCATTGTGCAGGAGCCGGACATCCCGTGACACCGACACTTTAATTGCATGTATCGCCGAATTGTCTGGAAAGTGTAAGAAAATGTTTTAAATCAATCGATATCATTTTATCGATTTATTTACTGTTATAAGTAAAAGGAACAATATTAATTGCGAGCTTATTTCGGACTATACAGATCTTGGCGGTGTATTGCGTGGGTGTTTTCCATGCACTGAGGGTTCTTCCTTGTAAAGAGCGAATGGATTATTCAACATATCATTGATAATTTAATGATACTGGTTATATATTACGAACCAATAAATTAGTTTATTGATATTAACTATCTACAATTTATCTATTACATGAGAATCAGATATAGTAGGATAGAATAGATTAGAGTGCAATTAAACCCGCCGTTCGGCACCGCACGCTAGGGTAGTATCGGTCTAGCCTACTTTAGAGGAGAGGTTCAATGTTAGTAATATGGACAGTTAGTATGAATTGTCTGCTATTTTCGGACTATAGAAGACATAAGAATAAATTTTGAAGGTCATTTCTCCTTTTTTAAGAATTTAATCTAATATTTATTAATTATTTAATATAAATATTTTTCATTGAAATTCAAAGCAAATCATATGTAAAAATTTAGTTCTTACCAGTAATCCGGCAATGTTGTTATGTGTTTTGACTAGAGATTTAATATCCCGTTTGCTGTGGATGCGGGCGTCCAAAAAGATCTTGGATTTGTTGAGTCCGAATTGGACATCACAGCCTCCCCATTTCCATTGGGCGGACGGCATGGCCAAATTTTTGCCCAGTTTTTTCAACTTTTTCTTCAAGTTGTGAAATCTGCCACCCTTTTTCTTCTTCGGACCCACGGCTTCTGTTCCCCCCTCATCGATTTTGTTCTGGTTCTTGGCACTGTTGTTCGTATTTACATTATAGTAGGTCGTGTAGTTCAAGTAGCAAGTGCACTCGACCATTCCGCTGGCACAAGCCTTGGAAACGGAATAGGCGATCCCAGCCGCCGTGATCGCATTCACAAATCCAGTCTCCCTCGTATCTGCAACAAAAGAAATGATCGCCATTGAACACACGATCACATTTATTGGTCGACTTGATATAAAAAAATAAAATTGCAAAGATCACATCGAAAGAGTTTTTATTATAATAGAACGAATGAAATAAATGAGTAATTTGATATGTATAGTATGTACTTTTGAACATGAATTTAACGCGGCTGAGTTTCTTTACACGATCGCACATTAAGCCGAGATAATTAATGTCCAGTCTGGTAAACCAATAAAAGTTTTCACACCACAGATTAAATGCAAAATTAATTGCCAACCACGACAACTGCATCGCTCCTGGCAAAACGTCAATGCATCTTAAGTAGTGCGTAGATGTAGACAAGAGTGTTGATTTGTCTGTAATGATCAAATTAGCTATAGAAATTACAGTAATTATCGACCATGTCAAACAGGTGATCGTATAAAGTAGGAATCTCAATATGTTAATAGGAATTAAACAACTCATCAACATTTTGAACACGATGAGTTTTATACGGTAAATGTAATTTAATTTGTATCTGGAAATTTAATTTTTTTAAAATTAAATTTAGATTTAGCTTGGATTTTATATAATATTTTTATATAGACTTCAATTGTAAAATATTATCATTAATCTTAATCTAGAACTTCGTTAGGAATTGTACAAACGATTTCGTATTAGCATATCTGAAATTAAACTGATTATGTATACGTATATTTCTATAAGGTCTTCAGATAATTATGATTGCGAATAAAATTGCTATGATATTTTGTATTTATTGTCACAGCCTAATTATAATATAAGTATGTAATTGAATCTTTACTATGACAATACTAATTAATATAATAAATAAAAAAAACACTTGACCGCTTCTCGATTGTTCTATGACAAAACTATTTAAACTTAAATTGAATAGAATGTAATTTGAAATTAGCCATTGATTAATTACTGGAAATACTTTGCTCGTGTGTAACTCTTACTCTCAGCTGTCAGATCGATTCTGAGGTTAATCTGTTTCTGTTCACATCGTGTCGCCGTCAATTCGGAATTGGCATTTGCTTAAATTACAATGCGCTGGATGTCAGCTTGGGAATCTGTTAACTGTTTGTTGACTTGGCATTTGTTGACTTTCCAAATGTTTGGCCGGTAATTGCAGGAATTTAAATTGAAACATTGATCTAGATCCTTTTCCCTGAATTGTTTTCACTGCAATCGGTTATTGAACTGGGGGAATCTCGATTGATTTAGAGATGGGCCATATCAAAGAGGTACCTTATCTGTCTGGATTTAATGAATTTCGAACCGAAGACAATGCAAAACAACAGAGCGAAATAAATGACATTGCACAAAATTGCAACAGAGGGAACGTGACATCTACTTGTCACCATTGTCTTCATTTAAGTATCCGCGAAGCCTCTCTCATTGATCGGTGATCGGAGTGGAGCGATCGATGGTGGTATACGATCGAATTTATGTTGCTACGAGAGATCTCTTTTGTTGATGATGTCTTTTTGTCCGGCCTTCAATTTAAATCTTTTTCTCTTTATTCGTTATTTTTTAAATTTATTATTTCGTTATTAAGATTCTTTCATTTGGTTCTCTGCTTGGTATGGTACAGCGCTCGGTGGAGGATCAGCAATTACCCAGGGCTTTTAAAAAGTAGGGAGACGAAACATTCCAGGTCTCGCTCTCAGTCCAGCGATCATCTCCTTGTCGACATGATATGTGAGATGATCAAGAATGAGGGAAGGATGCAACTACTTGAGCTCTGTGTGGACCTTTGTCTTTTCCAATGCTGATGATCTGCTTTTGTGTTCTCCTCCTCTCTATAGACAATATGTGGCAGATAAAAGAAATCTGCATACATCTTTCAACTGTTAACAGAATTATTCTCAAATGAAAATTAATTGAAGTCAGATCGTGGGGACAGCAGCAGCCAGAGCAAAAGACAATCCTCCAGTTCAATTCAATTCGATGATTCCCATGGCTCTGCTGTCGTCGATCGCCGTGGATCGCTCATTCAGAATTTATGTATTTAAATTGAATTTCTGATCGATTTAATATCTTTTTTGTGCGTATTTGCTTCGCGTTATTCAATTTATTTATTTTCCATTATTTTCCGAAAAAGAGTTATAGCCGATCGATTCCCTTTGGTTCGTCTTCTTTTGTTCAATTAAAGGGTGTATGCGATCGCGATCGAAACACGATGCAATAAATGCAGCAGCAGCCCAACGGAGTCAAAACAGAACAGTGAAGATCTTGCGATTTTCCATCTCGCTCTCACACACTCTCTACAAGATCTTATTCTGTTTGATCGGGCAGCAGTTTAATCCAAATAAAAATTCAATTGCATGGTGTATTTTGATTGCATCAACTTGCTGTTTAACATTTTGGTTGTTGTCGCTCCTTGACTGACGATCGACAAGCACGGATCACTCAAGTGCACCTCTCAATGATCGTAAAGAGGTATATAGTGCTCGAGCGATCACAAAAGAGAGTGATATTTAAATCGACCGACGCGATCGTCTCACATTTACAATATAATCAAACACAAATTGTGACAAGAATTGATTGAAGAATGTCAAATTGGATATAAAATTCTCATCGCACCACCAGCAATCTGATCACTCTTGATCAACTTGATTTATTGCTTGACGAGTTGATCAAGTAATTTGTTTATCAATTGATGGACTCGGTTGATTTGTGGGTTTGTTTTGTGGAAAAGTGGATCGAATTTTTATTTTATTTTCAAATTACTAACTCAAGAGATGAAGAGATCTTGTTCTTACCTTTGGCTAGTAGTTTCTGGAAGTTCTTCCTGGGCACTGTGCAGTTCCAGCGACTATTTCGAAACTGATATTGACACTCGTCTAAACTTAAATTAATTCCGCGTATGATCGCGTGCATTAGTTGAGAATCATTTCGACAGATGTCTCCTAATCTGTTTTTCGGTCGTCTAGGTCGTTTGCACACGCTTCTGGGATCCAAAATGACGTTACTGCCTTCCACCCTAGAAAACAAGGGAGGGAAACCCGTTGATTGACAGTTTAATTGAGGATCGCCATAAAACGGCTTTATTTGTTATCCTAAATAAACCAAGTGCATGAGCGCGCAATAAAACAGTTTTATTACAGCACCCCTATTTTCGAGGTTAGAAGATGTAAACAATCAATAATTAATTAATTTCCTCCTGTCGTAAATACCGGAGGATTTGTATTATTAGATCACTCTGAGTTATTAAAAAACCCAAAAACGCATGTGATCGATCACTGAGTCAAAGTCAAAGATCAAGTCACGAATTTCACAATATTAACCGAATCAAAGAGCTGATGAACTCATTTATTACGGCATTAGTAATCTATTTTTGTTTCCACTTTGACTACCTGTGTAACCATGAGATCTAACCTGTTCCCCAGATCGACTGATCTCTTGTTCCCTTCCAATACTGTATATCAATTTTATTGGGATTTTGCATTAACCGTTTTCTTGATATTTGCCAAAATTGATTTTCTCTCCATTGCTCCACTGAATTAGTCTCTTCATTAGTGCGTGGTGAGGAGGAATTGCCGGCGAGACGGGGCCAGATTCTACTTGGGTGTTGGGAAATTAAGATTGTAGGAAAATGTGTTGTGTTAAATTATATTTTATGGCTGAAAACACATTACACAGAGTTTCTCTGGAATGACAGTTAGCTGTAAACAGATCTCGTTTAATGATCGTTAAGTGTGCGTTAAATTCAAGTGGGCTGCGTACTTCGATCAAGTGCGATCGTACTTTTCGATGATTTGATAGTTACCGGTTGCTTATTCATTTGATTAAATGGTTAGTTAGTTAATAGAATAGTTTTATTGTTTAAAACTAAGACGATCGAAATTGGATTATATTTATAAGCCGTGTCCTGATATGAAACTATTATAAGTTTTGGGGCCATAATTGAAACATTTCTCTTCTTAATTTGTTAAATTTATAATATTAAATATCATATCATATTTGTAAGGAAAAATATAGTGTAAAATTCTTATATTTAATTGAAATATGATTTTATTGTATGTTCTGTTGATTCTACTGATATAACCTTTATGCTAGCTATGTAAAAGTTAATAAATAATGGTATTATTTGTATTACTTGATGTTACAATATTTTTAATGTTTTTATACAGTTTAATCAAAAGCATGAATAAAATTCAATGGAAAATTTTAGTCGAACTATATAAAAGTACTGTGCTTTGTATCCAGGCAAAAACTAATTAGCACATTTTCAATGTTATTTAGCAGTGCATAATGAAAATTATCAAATCGATTATTATAACAAGATTTCAATTTGGTTCTTTTCGAAATAAGACAGGGTATAGATTTTGGTTTAGAGGCCCCGTAAAAGTGGTGAATATCACTAAGAGTCACTTATTATTTTGGCCACAATCTGAACAGCAAATCTCATTAATTTGGGATTAACGAAAATCGCCATAAAGTGGTGTGTCTGGCCCAATGGCTGTCCACACATACGCACATACACACATAGAGTAACTCACCATCCAGAACCGGTGATGGGCATGAGAAGAGTGAAGAGCGTGGCGGTTAAGACGATCTGCATATCGCGGGGAGTCAAGTTCAAGTTTGAAAAGCTGAAAAAGTTCACGTTGCTTTTCTGTTCCGACCCATTCATGGACCAGTAACGACGCACACTAAATCATCTTAATTGTAATCACTTGTTATCCTTCAGATTGGCCGATGGCCTAATGGCGCCACAAAAACACAAACACAATGCGTGACATTTTTTCCTACTACAATATATATTATTTTATATATATTTCTTCTCTTTCACACGCCTTCAATCAATCACAAAGATCACCTGGTGGCGAACAAATCACTTGATCACGCTGCTTATTTTCTGATCGAGGTGTCACACTTCAGATTCCCGGGCAGGCAGGCAGGCCTCAGCAGTCATCAGTCCATCGCTCGGCGGTCGAAACTGAGCCGGGCACCGTCAATTTCAGAAATTTTCATCGTTTCCCATTAATAATTCCAATAAACAAAACTGTTAATTATGCCTGGCTATGATTATTCTCTTGTTTAGACACACATATAAACCAGCACCAGCACTCCACCTCGTCCGTTTCCAGCTCCCACCACACCATTGGTGACTAGGCGAACTGTTGCTATTTCGAACTAGTTTTTGCACATTGGCAAATATCGAGAAATCACTGTGTTTTTCGATTAAAATCCACTAATTTTAATCCTTTTTCTTGGAACAAAACAACCGAAAAAAGACACGAGAACCGCCAACCGACTAAAAGACACTGACTGAAATGCACACTGGATTCGTTCTGGACTCACCACTATCATCTGCTTATCCGAATTCCCCAAAAAAGCGGCGGCGGCTGCTTCTCTCGCTCATCGTTCGCCGCTCGTTCGAAATATAATTTGAAAATGAAACAGAAAGCAAGTCTCATTTGCCTACGGAGATGGAACAAATATATAATATCAAAGAGACAATTCCAGAGATTGCCACAATGTTTTGTGAGTTTATCCACCAACACCGCTAACAACAATAACAACAGAGCAGAGTTAAAGACGGACGGACAGGGACGGGATGGGATGGGACGGGAAACACAAAAAGCCTCTTGTTTCCAGAACAAAAAACCGACTCTGCTGTTGCAAGAAAAGATAACGCTGGGCCTCGTCATCATCGCAATCATAACGAGCCCCATTTAGCCACCAGGCCAGACAGCCGACGAAGACTCAGGTTGACTTGATGCATCACGCCTCAGCCAGGGCATATGGTTAATGTACACTATTCGCGGAGAACACACTCATTTCGCAATCACCTTTTTATTCCGCTGAGAATAAGAATTCGCCTGGTCATATGCGAAATTAATTACCGTTTGGAAACTGTTAGCCACAATGCTAGAAATTCTTAGAGAATCAGTATTTACAATGTTAACTTTATGCTCCATTGGAAGAAGATTCAATAAATTCAATCACCAGGCTACTCCTCTTTAATTTTTTGCTTTTGATTTTACCAAAAAATCTTCTTTTTTTTCGGATATAATTAAAAGCTCGCTTTTTTGTTCTCGTTCCATAATAAAAAAACAGCCGACTTTACACCCTTGTTAGACTGATAACTATTCTTATGTATTATTTTTATTCATTGAACATTATACAAACCTTTTTAATATTATAAGTTCAGCTAGCATTTTGAAGAATTTAGGTTTTTAAGTAATTTCTCGTATTTGTATATGAACAATTTTTAAAATTGTACATACGAGTGATATTAAATTAAAATAAATTGATTTTATAAATGATTCATACACAAAAACGAAATGAATAGTATTTATCGAACATATAACGGCAATTATTTTACAAGATTTTTTTTTCTTTCTGTGAGACTACCCCAAAATCTAATAGAATAAACAAAAACTCACTGCCCTTCTAATTCTTCACCAAGATTTCTTTCTGTGTATTTATTTACATTTTGTGACATTCCATCAAAAATCTCTTTTTATATTTGTCTGCGCTTATCACCTGTAGAGAAGAGCAACTTCTTGTTTTTATGGAGTCAGGATGTTGGTATTTCTCGTGTCTCTTAATCCGAATGCTATTAAAGATCGACGTTTTTTCACATAACAGACAGTCGATTCCGTCGCAGATTTTAGCAAGGAATGCCTGATTTTGGCACATTATGACTGTTCGTTGACTCTGTGCATTTCGACAAACGTGCAAGGTACCTGCATCTCAAAACACAGTGCAACGATAGAGGGAATGAGAGCTGTGACAGACCAAGATTTATTGCTTGTTTGTTATGTAAACAGCGACTAAAAGAAGAGGATTAAGCACATTCTCACTACTCGATTTACGTGCTCTAAAACTATCTTGATTCAGAGAAATGAATTCATATCAATTTTTTGAATTATATTATATTATATAATATAATTCAAAATTTTTTGAATTATATTATATTATATTATATAATATAATTCAAAAAATACTATAACATAAATGAATAATAAAATATAAATTAATAGTGATTATAGAATTGAAATTATGATTAAATTTTAACAATTGAATTCGGTAAGAATATAATTGTATTTAGGTTAAATAAACTTTAAAATATGTTTATGGTTGCCCTCAGGATGCAGTGTTGAGTCCATTTTTGTATAGCCTTTACATAGCCGATGCTCCTAGCCCCAAACAACTGCAAATTGGCCTTCTACGCTGATGATACAGCAATAATTTGCAATGAAAACAAATGGACACTGAGGAATGTTTGAGGGAAGTCGTAAATGAGTTTTTTGCTTTCTACTAGAAATGGAGAGTCAACATTAATGTTGAAAAAACAAAAGCCATATTGATTACGTAGAGATTGGTAAAAGAACTACCCTCATCTCCATTCAGTGTTTTTAATACACAGATTTAATGGACAAATGAGGCAAAATACCTGGTAGTGGTTCTGGACAGAAGACTCACATACAGGAAGCATGTCGATTTGGTATTACAAAAAGCACAAGTGGCTACAAGCTTATTATGACCAGTAATGTACAGAAAAGCAAAATTAGACATGAACAACAAAATCCTCCTGTACAAGTCCTGTATCAGACTTATATTTACTTATGCGGCTCCTTTGATGGCTCAATTGGCTGAGTCCAACATGGTAATATCCCAACGATTCTTAAATAAAGTGCTGAAAATGATCATGGACTTCCCTTTTTAGACAAATACTCAGAATCTTCACGATATCTGTAACGTGGAATTTGTAAGCGAGTACATCGCCCGACTACAGGAAAACTTTAGAAACAATTTGTAATACTGTCATAAATTCATATAATAAGCATAATAATTAAACTTCCACATGTATGTTTATCAAATGTAATGAAAAAATTTAAAAACTTTTGTTTGGGAATTTTTTCATATTCGGTTTTGTAAATATTTTTTGTAAAAATTAGTTTTTAATAAACATTTTTATAAAAAAAACTAAAAAATATGATAATATTTATTTTGTAACGGATATGATGAGAGCGCTCTTGTTATAATAATTATTTGTCCTACAAGAGTGTAAAGCAGATTTTACATCCTAGTGGGCAAAATATCTTTACAATTCTTTTCAAAATATACGAAAAAATAAATATTAAAATAGATTTTTTTCTTTTCATGACTATTTGTTTTTCAGTGTATTAATACATTAATACCACTTAGACCGGTTGAAAAAGGATCCACCCAATCTTACCCGATCATGGATAGAATCCATGCCATGACCTCTAAGGAGGCAGTCGAATGCATTACCACTTAGCTATGAGGCGGGTTTTCAAACTATTCAACATAAGCATGGCTTGATTTAAGGAAATTTGCAGTTTTGTTGTAAAAAATGGGGCTTTCTGTGATATGTGTACGTTACTCAAAATAATTTCCATCTAACTTTTCGATGTAGGATTGTAAAACAGAGATTTTCAACACAATCATGGTTTTTTTAATACAAAAGTGAGATCACACTTTTATACAAAGGAAAAATCATAGACAAATTTCTATAAAAGTATATATTTTCCAAAACAAGAATAAAAATTGGTTATGTTTGGAGACGTAAAATTACAAAATAAATTGATAAATTTTTAAATTTCATTTTAATAATTGCAAAATTCTTTATAAAACACGATCAATTAAGCATACATTCCCTTAGAGAACTCTTTACGGTCGTGTATAAATAATAAATAATTTTTTGTTCAGTGTTTAATAATACCTTACTATCTATCAAGTTGTAGAAAAAACTATCATGGATGTTAAAATGCAATCCTTTTTATGCAAAATTTAATTGATATATATTAATATGATCTTAATTCTATAAGAAATGATTATAACATAAAACCGGTAAAATATTATAATACAGACGTGTAAAAGGAGGATTTAAGCTATGTGGAAATGTGTATTTTAAATAGCCCCATCAGCATTTTATCTGATCGCTAAATAGTAGTAGCTAATAGGAAATTTCTCGGGTGATTTTGCGTTAAAACCACAAGACAATTTCACAGGAAAATTTAAGTACACTTTGCGGTCAATATGTCGTATCGTTTTTTATGGCTAATCTGGAGGAATTCACTTTGATTATTACAATTCCTTCTGAAGTGTTTTCCGTGTTTTTGCGGGGAGTGCATTCCTGGGGCTAGTTTTTGTGTCGGCTCAGGGCTCTGCGGTGGAAATACAATTATAAATAATGTATATTTGGTTTTCATCAGGATGGGACGACGACGACGACTGACCGACGGACAGATCGACGGATGGATGGCATGGGGACTGGGAGTCTTTATGACCAGTGCCCTGAAAAGAATGCATGTTATATGGCGAAGGTGGCCAATTGAAAAAGTTGCGGTTTTTGCTACCACAAGGCATCAATGCAGTTAAAAATGGCTATATACGGTTTTTGAGCGCTGTAAAAAGCGATGCTTTCGGTAAGGGTTTTTCTCTCGTCTTTGTCATCATAATGAGCATCTTTGTTTCATTTATTCCAATTCATTTCATATCGCCAATTTGGAAAGGTAACAGCCACTTTTAATTGCATTAGGATCAACTGTAGTGTCTGTTTTAATCCGGGAACACTCAATTTAAGTGGCATCGTAGCTGGTCAATTGAGGAATACCTCTTCTTCTGGATCCATCCCCTGAAAACGTTCTCTGAACTGGAAGATAATGGACATGCAAATCATAAAAGTTGAAATTAAAATGGATCAATATATTTTTGTATCGTTTATTCATTTTTTATTGAAATTATTATTGACTGATCTTGGGGCGAAGAAGAGTTTTAAATCAATTTAAAACGAATGGGAATGGCCAATTTGATGGGAACCTCAATTTCGCATTTTTCTGCAAAACGCATCCACACGGCAAAGCCTTTCCACACCACCCAGCAAAAAGCTAAAATCCAGAGCCAAATATTGATAAGATTTTTAACCTTAACTGGACCGATTTCTTTTGCCTCTGCAAAACTTTTTAAAATCGAATTCCACATTTGCTCAGCGAAAAAATTCCATAAAATAATTCTCAGCGTCGTCGTCGTTGTTGTCGAAGGGGAGATATATTTCTCTGGTGGCTCTTTTTCTGCAATCTGTGCACTGTGTGCCCTAGTAGCTGGGATGAGAGTCCAGAATTATGTACGGAATAAGCGCGCAAAAAATTCCGAAACAATCCCAAACTTTTTTCGGTTAATTCCTTAAATCATCACGGGCTTTTTATTAAACTAACCCTAAAAAGTTCCTTTTTATCGCCCCCTTTTCCCATGTTGTAAAAATTATGCTATATAGGGTCAATACGATGATTAGATAAAAATGTATAATCACCATCGAAATACGCAGCCTGGGATATGTGTAACAGTCATTTTTTGGTGAGTGAAAATTTTTGCAATTCAATTTCGCTTATCATTTTCGTACAGATTTGTGTGCCGTTGAAGTATGATACTTGTTGGGGTTCAAGGTTCCATTCATTTCAGAATGAAACGCTTTCGAAAGTGACAGGTCTCCGAATGAAATGAACGATAATTAAAGAGGGTTTCGTCTTTTGACTTTGTATTTTATTGTATATAGTGAGAACTATCTGGCCAAATTAAATTATTGCCATTTTTCGCAGCGATGATTTAAAGGTTTTGTTAAGGAGGAAGAGAAATGACGACGAAAAACACATTGAACCACCCATGAATCTCTCCTCGAATCCAGCTTCTTTGTTTCCAGGAATGTCAATACAGAATATAGCATATTTCGAAATAATTATCTCGTCTAATTTATGTATTCGAACGATCATTTCGATCCGCAAAATTGTTTTTATTAAATATTAATATAATATAATGTGGTCATTCGGTCCGCCAAATTTACGACTTCATTAACATAACAGGTAGTCTAATAGAGTGTGGCTTTTATATTTATTTGTGTTTTTATTGGTAATCCATTTCCCCTCCCGCCGATCCATCGATCGATCGATGTGGCCCCACTTTATTACAGTCACAGCGGTGTCCATCGCGCTGCGCTGTTCCCTCCTCAGCCTCTCTCTCTCTCCTCTCCCCCCTTTCCGCCTTCATCGGAGACTCATTATGTGACGGAGGCCCCCAGCTCAGCTCCCCTAATGAGCTGTGGAACATCGAGAGCTCCATTCTCACCCAATAAGTCCATATTGAATTAAGTTTACGATTGCGGTCGGTAGTAGTAATTTACGAGTTATGAACAGCCCAGGAATACTCTGACTCTGGTATCCCCAGCTCCACCCAGCTCAATTCTAGCAATTAAAATCGGATTAGCGATTTTTGCACTAAATCATTTATTATGGCCTTTTTATGTATCGCAATGTTAGAGTTGTTCCCCATGCATAGCTAACAAAAGCACTTCATTATAATTTTTGTGTTATTGACTTTAATTTGGGTACTTAAATTTAAAATTTCTTCAGAGAATGAATGTATTGTGTGATGAAATTGATAGTTTTTCTATTTTTTTATTTGAAGTGAAATTTTATATGCGTTATCCAAAATGAATATCGTTTATATATCTAATTTCAATTAAAAGAACATATTTTATTTGTTATATAAAATACAACAGAATAAAAAAGTTCATAATTTTATAGCAGAACAAAATAGAGCATTAATAATATTATGAAATATCGCTACATTCTACACAATTCAATATATGTATTAGATTTTTTTAAAATATTATTTTTTGTAAAAAAATGAACTTACATTTTAAAAAAATTAGTGTTAAACCATGAAAAAGGAAAGGCAAGTAATGGAAGTAATGGAAATATACTAGAATTCTAATATATTTTACTTGAAACCAATACCATTGCTCAAATCAATGGTATTAAATTAAAAGTTAGTAAAACTCCAAATTTAGAGATGGTTTACTAGAAAATGTGATAGATGATATTATTTAAGGACAAAATTTCAATTTAGAAATCGAATGACCTTTTAAGGTGATATTTTGTTGTAAAAATGTTTACAAATCGTCAATTCTGCGAATGAAAAACGTTGGTTACTTTAATTGATTTTGAATTGGACTATGAAACTTCCAGTCACATACTAATTTAAAAAATAATGGACGAAAAGAAGAAACGAGTGTTTCAACTCATTTATTGAAATTTGGCCTTTTTTGGTGGTTTAGCCCTATAATTTATACAAGTCGAAGAGCATTGGTCCACTTTTTATTATATTTATAAAAGTATTTGTGTCTAATTTACTAGATATTTTCAAAATTCTCCCTATAGATTTTCATTTTTGTGTCGTCACAGTTATTTGTGCATGAATGATGTAAAGCCTAAAGTTTTAATGAGGGAAGGAATGTTAAAAATTAATTCAAAATATTTCATTGTTTCCAGAAAACGAGACGCAGCAGGACTTAAATTGTTTTGGAATTAGCTTTAGAATAGATAAAACTATCAAATGATTTTAAAATTTTAAAAATTAAAATAAATTTTCAATATCATAGTTCATATCATGTAAAAGTGCATAATTCTTTATGTAGGATTTAAAAAAAAATAAACTCTAGTATTATATCTTTATAGAAATTTGAAAAAATTGAATTTTTATTTTTTTTAAGACAGAAATAAATCCTTAGAGGATAAAATAAGACCCTGGATAATTTGTAAATTAGCGAAAACTGTCAATGTGCTAAATTATAGTGAATGTTAATAAAAACTCTTACGGTGGAAAAACTTCTGAGGGCCCTAACACTTAGACGCATGGACTGAATGCGTTTAAATTTTGGCAGGTTAGCGAGAGCCATTTGGGTCACATGATAATATAGTCAGATGCGAGCTAGAAATAGCCAAAACACCCCTATGCCATTTTGTCCATATTTCCCCTACATCTTTTTACCCATTATATGAAAGAAATTGAACATTCCTAGAGTAATATTTTATTTTTATACCATTGATTGTATTATATAATAGTTATTTTCAACATTGTATT